>UELU01114804.1:0-77820 GCA_900490025.1 Megastigmus dorsalis | reverse complement strand
TGGCCTTCGCGGCTGCCTCACCAGCTCCGGCACCAGCCCCAGCCCCGGAACCAGTCCCAGCACCAGCACCTGGTGCGTTCTTGGCTTCCCGAGGCTACTCGCCCTACGTTGCCACTGCTCCGATCTCCTACGCCTCGACCTACTACAACCCGCAGCCCTACGGTGCCTTCAACCTCAACTACAACAGGAACCCATTCTACTATTAGACGAGTACAAATTATCGGCGGGAAGTATTGCTGGGGACGACACAAGATGCATGTATGGACACCTCCTGGACCGTCTTATGAAGCCTTTGACTGCTTTCCAACCTGCTGTCAAAGGCAGATATAGACTTTGAGTCGTAGGATATATATATATATATATATGTGTCATCGAGTCCAGTTGCAGCGTGTGCCTTCGTGTACCTTGTCGAAATTGATCAGCAATAAATTTGCATTCATCTGATATCATTGAAACTGCCTGGCTACTCATTTTTTCTCACCTTTTCATCTAATTCCACATCTTTGTTATTCCAAAGCGTTGACGTAATGACAGTATAACTTTTTGCGTTACAATTTGGTTGTACGGAATGCTTAAGACTGTACGACGTATGCCCTTTGATTGAAGAAAAGTCTTTTACTATTTTTATTAAGAATTAGAAGGTAAACGTTGATTCCATTTACTTTTAGAGTATAAGTCCACGAATTCGTCTTTCTACTTAGAAATTGATAGACTAGCTGTATTTGTTGATATTTGGATAGCATATTAATAATATATACGTCTGTTTCGACATCATCAATGTCAAAATCTTTGTCGATATCTATAATTCTTATTTTTTCGTTTATTCATTTTTTCATGTTCATGAAACTTCTTTAAATTACTAGATCAATTTAAATTCACAATATTTATAGGACATTAAATTCAAACTGTCTTTGAAGCGCGCTCGATGCAAGAGTCTATAGCGAGCGCAGCAAAATCCCTTCTGAATAAGTGGAGTTGTCAAGACGCTGCAAATGATAATTGTCAACAGCTGGGGATCGGAACCCCCGACAGTTTGACATCGGGCGGGGCTGAACGAGTAGTCCAGCAGAGCGATTTAAAATATCAAGATCTGTTCGACAATGTTTGTGATCAGCAGTCGGAGACCTACACGCCTGAAACCTCAGAGAGCGGCTCATCTATCATGTCAGTAGACGATCTTTTAGTCTTATTATCTGCAACAGCTCATGAGATTCCGGATGTGATCCAAATAAGCCATGATCAAACGTCACTAACAGTGCACAAGACACCAAAGGAGCAGGTCCAATCAACAGTGAGACCAAGAGTGGCTAACACAAAGAAAAAAAAAACAGCACCGCTTATGATAAAGGTAAATGCGAACCTTGAAGATTAAATACAAGCGGTGAAGCTATACTTGGCCTTTCAGACATTGTAAATGTTAGGTACATATGAATATGAATATGCAGAAAGATAATGTGGAAAATGATTTTATATGAAGACTAAAATATCTCTTGTATATATGCTCTTGAAATCTATTGTTAACCCATTAACGCCCAAACGGCCCAAATTTCGAATAAGTTTTCAACGTGATTATTTCTTATGTTATGTGCTTTGAAAAAATTCTGTTTTCATAGATTCCGACGTGAAATTTCACGCTCTTTCAGAATCCGTAGTCAGAATTACTCAATGGACTTTCATTCAATGTAGTCGATGGACTTTCATTCCTATTACTTGCATTTTTAGCAGATGTACCAAGACACTTTGAAAAATCCACAGCATTCGGATCCCAAGGATATAAACCACAAGCTTTGAAACCATGTCGTATAGTATTACCATCGGATGAGAAACTATCCACAGCAACTTTTAGAAGTGGCCCCATTTTCTCCAAAGTCATGTTTTCAGTTAGATTATTTTCTCTTTAATTAAGCACACTTTTTTTCCACATATTTTTAAGTGGCTTAAAAACAGCAACATCTGCTGGTTGTAATAGTCTGGTAGAATTTGGGTACAAACAGATTAAAATAATTTGTAACTCATTGCAGAGATTACTAACTTCCATCGAAATGTGGCTGCTATGCCCATCAAGAAAAAGGATAACTGGTAATACTATCTTCTCCCTCTGAAGATAAGGATAAAAAATATTTTTTCAATAATCACAAAATAGTTCTCCAGCCATCTGGAACTCCACTTGCACTAAAAGTAAATAAAACTGTTAAATTTAATTTAGAAGCACCTTTATCAGCTTCATACACATTGCGTGCTCCTCGAGGAGCTAAAATATATTTCAATTTTGGACACACTTGAAAATAAGTTTCATCACTATTGAATATACGCGATGGATCATCTAAAATGTCTAAATAGTTTCCTGCTGATAAGTATTCATGGATTTGTTTAAACCACTTACGTACATCATTCTGACTAACACATGAGCTAGCCGTTGTTACTCCTTCAGCAAATCTTTCAGAAATGCATGGATTTCTTTTTAAAAAAAATTTTTACCATCCATTTCCTGGGCAGTTATCATTGAAAGGAGTTTTTACTTTGCTTTGGTCTAAAAATGACTTGACAGTAGCTTGTATATTTTCTTTTCTTCGCGGAAATCCTTTTTGATGGCACTCAAAAATCCACTTTACCAACTCTTTTTTTTTATCGATACCTAAGACAGGAGGTGGGCCTGGAGTTATTTTGTTAAATGCATAGTGACAATCACGCTAGTTGAGATAACCTGAGCGCACGTGTTGCGTACAATATTTTTCCATACAATGTGCGCAAAAGTCGATTTTGTACACGGAGTGTGGAAAAACATATTATTTCATTGGTACGACGTGAATTTATTTTGTTCTTCAGATAAGTACATTCAAAACTACTTATGGTCATATAGAGTAAATTTATTTCATATAAGAAGAATACTTTGTGAAATTTTTAGGGTAACAACTTATTGCAGCATGTATTTGACAACCAATATTTATTACAGTGAGTTGATTATTTACTATTTTTATGATAAAGGAATATTCACCTTAACTAAAAAAAATTGTACTAATCTATATTAATCAAACATTTTTATTACCAAAGTATTTATAAAATAACATGAATTTATATATATAAGAGTAATGATTGTGTAATGATTGTTTATGTTTTATTTTTGGATTTGTTCCAATTTTGAGTCTTTATTAGATGTTAAATCCAGTTAAATACAGTTAGAATTAATTGATTAAACTTTAATTTTGAAATGTTTTCTAGATTTTCTTTGATAATTTCAACGATAGGAGGAATAGGCACTATTTTCTTGAAATGACGTTTTTGCTCGTATAGCCTTCTACAGTATTGGGCTGCAATATTTGTTGGAGAACGTAAAGGGCTTCCCATTTTACCTCGGCATGACTCAAAATAAAACGCACTTAATTCAATCTTTACAAGAAAACCTTCATATTCTTCTTGTATTTTTTTTATCATTATCACTATTTTTGGTTTGGTGATTTTTTTTAATATTATTATCTTGATTGCTTAATGTTTCTTGAACTTCCATTTCAATGTTTATTTTTTCTATTTTACCTAATTCTCCAGTATAAAGAAGTTTACTATTATATAATTACTAATTTTAAGTTTTTCTATTTCAATTTTCTTTTTTTTTTTCGAAATATACGCACATGATTTGTTGAATTTTGTTTGACTTTCATTTTTATAAGCTTATGAAATTATAATCAATAATTAATGAGAGATTATACTACTATGAATCTGCTATTTTAATCGTGAAAGACTGCTCCCATCATTGTATGGGAGTTTGAGAGCAGTTTTTAAGCATTTTCTACTGGTGCTTATCAGTAGCTGAAATACCTATAAACAACTGTCCGTGTCCATTTTTTACGGAGATTCTTGTACCAGGGCTGGAGATACAGATTTATATGACAAGTACCTCGTGAATGTATGCTTAACAATTTCTAGTTTGGATCATGCTTTTGGGTGTAAAGAGAATATGACTACCATAGAGTAGACTTGGCGCAACCATCGCCCCATGTGGATATAAAATTGACAGCGGATTCTTAAATTCCTTAGTGCTGTAAGACATCATACCCAGGGATCTATTTGCCAGGTTGTTTAAGATTTCTGCTCGAGATAATGGTGCAGCTAAGTTGTAGCGGTCAGAATGACAGCGATTTATAAATATAATAAGTTCGGGCGCAATTTTTTTTGTCCCTAGACCATATTTTTGAGCTTGAATTATAAAATTGTTGAAAGAATTGTTTGCCTTTAGATTATCCTTGTTTTTTTATTATATACTTTGAGTAGAGTTTTGTGATTGTTTTTTGTATTATAAGTAACAATCTATAAAGGTAGTGCTACAGACTATTCTCAGGTATTAACTCTTTAGAAGCATTACTCTTTTGAGGGGTTAATTTTTTGAACTTAAGTTTTCGAGGTTTCCGATCACGATTCTGTAGTCAAAATAATGTCTACCAACTAATGTCGGTTCGGTTAGTATTGTTTGCACCCTCTCTAGGGGGTGTTTTTTGGTAATAATAAAAGGAAATTTCCGTTTTTTTTTTAAATTCTATAACACAAAAAAGACAAGAGCAATAATATCACAAATAACAATTTTAAAAAAAATTGACAATTTCAACATGCGTCCTTACCGTGTCAACATCCGATCTTGGTTTGAATCTAAGCTTCTCAGTTAGGGCCTTCAGATTACTTTGCAAAGATCTTTTCAATTTTTTTAAATCCCGGCCCCCTAAGGGTTAAATAGCTGCAATTAGAAAATAACTGTTACGTACCTTTCTAGCACAGTGTCTTTTTCTGTTGATCTTCTTTTGGTAGCGGGAAATCTCCGTTTGTGTTTTCTTGCAAGACATATTTATTTTATTACTTGTATAAAATTCAAAAAATATAACAGAAATTATTTTATAATGAGTTCTTGTATTCTATATCGTAGTATTAAGCAGGCACCTCCGCTTAGGCTGAAAATAAGGGGCGCTTAAGGGGGCCCCGAATTTTTTTTTAATTTTTGACGCATAAAATAAATAACTGAAATTTGTTGTGGAGGTAAAAAATGAAATATGGAACTTCAAGTATTTAGTCAATTTATTGAGCCCGAAATGTTTATGACAAGGGCGTTAAACTTCAACACAACACAATGAACTTGTTTATTCAATATACACGCACTGGAATAAACTGCAATCCAATCAATTATAATATATAGTGCGTGTATATAAGTTGTTACTTATTCATATTCATATGTAATACTACATATTCATAATCCCATTTACGAATGTGACAAAAGGCAACATTTATTTTGTAGTAGATTATCATTTATATTATTATCGTTAATTAATTATCAGTGTCAATACAATTATACAAGGAACATCGGTCTCATTCCTCATATCTCAATAAATGGACAGTACATTATTATTATAATAATTCTTTCGGTAATTATAATGCGCCTCCTTCCTTAAAGTCTATGTTACATTTTTCATGTTTCTTTTCATTGTCGACGAATCTACATTAAATAGCGCCAAAAATCGACAAAGCAATCTTCACTACTTCGGTCCTTAAAAAGTATGACACCGTCGTAATTAAATACTTAAATGTATCTTTTCTTCTCCATAAGAAGTTCACGTGAAAATTCAATTACGTGATGGTTGAAAAAGTCTATCCCAGTAACAATTTATTCGTTTTTCATTGCCGAGACTTTACTTTTGCAGTATCAGAAAGATTCTGCAAAATTGCAATTTCTTAAGCATTAATTTTTCCTCGGCAATGAAAAATTTCACTTTAACTATCAGACGTTTACTTAATTTATACAAAAAAATGAAAAATTGTACAATTTATTTATTAAGTATTAGTGAAACTGAATACTACCTGAAAAGCAAGATGTTAAATTTGTATTACGTTTAGTAGAAAATGCTAATTGTTTTTGATATTTTTAATGTTATGAACTTTATTTTTAATAATCGAAGATTTTGATCTCTTAGTAACGATAAGAATAGAATATAAATACTTTCAGTGATATTAATATTTTTTCGTCTAAAATCTACGAAAATGATCCCTTAAATTTATTTTGCCTAAAAACAAAAAAACTCAACTTTTTCATTGATAAAATATACAAATTAAATTCTAATTCACAAATAAATCAAATCCTATTGTTCGGTTTATGATTTGACAATAATCTTTGAATAATGTTGCCTCAAGTGTATTTCTACGGTAAGTGTTTTACTCGATAGCGAACATAATTACAGTTTTGGTCCTTTGCTTTATTATCTAAGATACAATGGACACCGATTTAGCGTACCTCGTACAAGTTAAATAGTTTCCTTGAATAATAAAATACATATAAGGCATACATTGTTAAATTAGGTCAGTTTGCGATTCGAGGCTGTCCGTCAACGCGTACTCGCTTACTTTTGTTTAGCCAGCTTTCGTCGACGATATTCGAACTCTTCTCGGTTTGCTTTTTATAAGTTTCATCATTAAT
Organism: Megastigmus dorsalis; assembly: GCA_900490025.1. NCBI lineage: Eukaryota > Metazoa > Arthropoda > Insecta > Hymenoptera > Megastigmidae > Megastigmus > Megastigmus dorsalis. The sequence goes on along the minus strand of UELU01114804.1, from coordinate 71,372 downwards.
CCGCCAATTATGCGCATCTCGATAGTTTACTTTCCTGTTACACAAAATTTCTAAACTTTCCCAGTATAATTGTAGAATTTAGTTGAAAATACTTTGTTTAGTAGTAAGTCACATCATACTTTTTCAACTGCGAAATTTCCGTAAACGAAAGCTCGAAGAGAAAAACGATCGAGCATCGCTGAGCGTCATTCGAATCTCGTCAAGGAAAGCATTACATATTATCCATCTCGATCTCATTGCATCTAGAACTCCGTCATTATACTTACTTTATCTAGAAACGTACGTTTGATAATATTGTGGGTAGAAATTTGTATATAGTTTTTTATAAGTATTTTATTTACCTGCACTGTGGTATCAATTGTTAATAATATTAATTATGTACAAGAATGGCGCCGGCACGTGTTTTTTTCTCAAATACATCACATACAAGTTACGTAGCTACATCATTACAATATACAATCAGCGTAATCGCCTTATACCCTGATTCTATTAGTGTTTTTTTTCCTCGTTAAAGTTTTTAATTTTTTCTTTTTTAAATATTTGACAATATTTATAATTCTAGGATTTAAGAGCTAATTTAATCTCATTCTGAACTTCCTTTTATACAATATTAAACTGGATCTACGTACAATTTAATGTTACTATATATTACAGGTGGCTGGTATTAGTTTTTTTTTCTGTTAACTAACAATGCAATACCATTGAATCGTAAGTTTTTTATTTTATTATTCAGTCGCACGTACAACATTAATATTGTTACGCATAAATTACGCAATTCATTTTGACATTAGTTTCTGTATGTTTCAACGTTCGAAGTAAAATTAATGCCTCGCATAATATTGTGTCGCTTTTATAGTGTATTATTATACTTTTTACAGGACATGCTAATGTATTTCAAAGACAATTGATCTCTCTTTGGTCTTTTTATTTAAATAGCTTTAAATGTTATGTTAATAAATACTTTCTTGAGTTCTTAAAACTTTTAAATTTACTTTTAATTGTTATATAAATGTATTTGATTGCAACGATCGTTTTTCTTTGTCAGCAATTACGAAAACATTAACGAGAACTCATAGTAAATTCGTTAATAAAATATCTTTTAATTTGTTAGACCTTCAAAGATAGAGAAAATGTCTTTTTTTATACATAATACAAACATTAAGCCTCGTTTTCTAAAATTTAATTCTCGAAACAGTAAACTTCGAACACACTGTATATGTATTTCAATCAATGAAATGCAACTTTGTTTTTCTACATTTTGACGGTACTATTAAGTATTGTTCTCAGCCACTAGTTGGAAGTATTAGTTAATTTTTTTCATATTTTTGTGCAATCTAGTATTCAATATACGTTGACTTTGCAGACATTGTCTTTTGCGTTCTACCCATCAATTTTTATATACACGGAAAAAGCTAAGATAGTTTAGTTTTTATTAAATATTTAGACTCTTTTTCCATGTCGATTTACAAGATATGTTTGAGTACAAAATATTTCATTTATATTTCATAGAAAGTTACCAGTTGTGGAGTATTATCTATTTTGTTTTAAAGATATATCCAATATATTCATTGAAATTCTAAAGTAATCTGTGCAGCCTGATTTTATAATTTTATCATTTAGCGTTGATAAGGTGGTTAAAAATTTTATACGATATAGTTAGGCATAACAATTAGTCGATTTATAAGCGCATGATTCAATACTTCGAAAACTTTCCTTAAGCTAATAACTGTTTACTTCTTGCAAATACGCTGTATATCAACCGAAATTGTCGATAGTATAATTTTTTAATTCATAAGAGCTAAATATTTGTATTTATTTTATACTTCCTAACGCAGCTACTACAATGATCTTCTATTTACGTTCTGTTTCGAACAAAGTGAAGCTTCATAATAGAAAAAAATAAATTCACAAAGTATCTCACGCGAGCAGCGACTATAACTTGCATTTCGCTACGGCAGAAATACTAACGTATTTTAAAAAAATTATTGAACTTACTCCTTTGAATCTATTTTTGAAAACTAATCGCAATGATTAAGATGAATACAGAATAAAGATAGGACTTTTATAAGAATTTTATCTCTCCCAGAGTGTTTATAACTCCTTTTTATAATTAAGACCCGTTAAAAACAATTGTATTTTTATTAATTATTAATTATTAATTATTAATTACAAATTATTCATTAATTATTAAACGCACTAAATACACGTTTTACTCGAATCAATTTCAGAACGAAATTGCGAGCAATGCGAGTTGTGAAGAAATGGTGTAATGGTGCCAATTCATGCTTACCATACTCTCAATATGCGAAAGTATTTTTAGTAAAATTTCAAATCTATTTATTTTTAGAGTGCATAAACGAACTACTTGTTCTCAGGATGAAGGTCTAGGTTTCAAAAGTCGGACTCGTGCGACGAGTAAGATGTAAGTATCGCGTGTACGAGAAATCGGTATAAAAATCACGAATTTAAAAATGATTGTTAAACAGGTTAGTTAAACAGGATTCAAATAATGATGCTAAAGATATACGAAAATGAGTATACCGCAAGTCATGAAAATTATACATGAACAAAATAACGTTGGTCGAAAGATATTTGCATGTCCGAATCAAAAGTTTGCGTGGTTCTGAAACATTTGCGCACTTTATCATAAATAAAAAAACAGTGAATGATTCTCTAAACATTGCGATTTGCCTTGTAGTCGGACTTTTTCACTTTTTAACATATTTTTAATTTAAATTGATTTGAACAGTCATCACAGTCACCACACATTCAAATTATTTGTAATGACACATGGATTTGTGCACATTTTGAATTTTAAAATACTACGTTTTACCTCATAATTCGCAAATCTGTATTTTTTAAAAAGTCTTTAACATTTGATTACTATGCTATGTACCGTACCAAATGTACAGAGAATTTTGTGTATATCATTTAATCGCTAATTTATACGCTTGATTTGACAGAATTTATGTAAACAAGTACTTATGTGACGTACACACAAAAAGATATATAGATGGGAGTCAGCTTCGTTATTCCTTAGAATAGAAAAGCACAGTTCCATTTAAATTTTGCACAGAGAAAGAAAATTGCCTGAAAACTTTTACGCGCTTTTTTCTTACAAAAATTCTATAGGCTGAAATTTCAAATATCTCTGTATTCAACGCACTATACGTTTACTAAGTTCATAAAGCTATTATTTCCTTTCAACCAATGGGCCTCTTAATTATGCTTATCTTTATTTGGCCAAACAATTTGGCTTGGTGCGCTATGCGAAATGAGAGACGTTAATCCTTGTGTCAGGAGCTCGATATAAAATAAAATTGTTACCTGTAGTTTCCGAATTCGCTGGTAAAATTTATACTTGTGATTTGAATAATGTATGGAACTTTTTTTGTATCATTTAACAAAACTATTGATTTCAACTATATTTCATGTTTCAAAATTAGTAATTTGTCAAAAACTTATTAACTTAAGGATTAAACACTACTAGCGACAGCAGCTCACTCGTAGTCACACAAACATTGATAGTTTAATCTACAACACACCGATTATTATTTTTTTTCTCCACGTTTTTCTGGTAATAATTTAACTTCGGCGAGGTTCATGATTATATTGGCCAACCACGAAATAAAGTTGCGGTTATATCTACTAGAAACATATGTACGAATCTACAGAGGAATTGACCAACACTATACTTTCTACTTTCTTGCACATACTTTTTACCTATAAAGTTTATTTACTCTTATACGTCATTTGTATTGAAACGTTAAATTGCAATTCCTTCTTTATTGTTACAAACTGTTTCATTGATTTATACATTAAAAATTGTCGTTATTATATGTCTAAAATTAAAAAGAGCATTAAAGTAAAGTTGGTTTTGTACTCTGATTGCTTTCTAAAAAGTTTCTATATAAGTTTAATATGTATCAGTGCTTTGAATTCGTTACTGTTTATTCTCACATACGAGTATACTTTACAATTCAAAGATAATTATAGCCGTTACAGGTGTAGATCCTTCGACTCGTGGTACATATAAAAAAGGGTCAACTGCAAAAATTTATACCTCGCTTATATTACTTTAATAAACTATCATGTAACTGCTATCAATTGGAGATGAAGATACTTTTAATATTTTATCGTAAACTGACCGACATGTTATTGAAATTTCTATTATTAGTCATGTAAGAATTATACAAGATTAGTTTTACTTCGTATTGTGCGAGAACAAGACGCAACGACGACTTTTTTAAGATTAGTTTATCACGCAAAAATAGCTTTTAAATGATGTAACTTCTGTATTTTGTATATGAGTAAGTCTATCCATGGTATACACATTCAATATTTCACTAAATACCTAAAGCCTTATAAGTACAAGTATTTACAATTCACTAATCCATAGTATTAAAACTACTTTGTTTATGTGGTAAGAATCTTAAAAAAATTAAATTCAAATTATTATTATGATCTACAAAGAGAACGTATATTATAAAAATATTCTAAATTGAGTAGCAATGAATAACATTATGTATTAAAATCACTGTAAACCATTGTATCTGTATATTAGCGTACATGAGATTCGTAACATTGATTTTCTGAAAAGAAATTTCGAAGTTGTGCAATGCATTACACTTTTTTTAACACTGTAGAATTGTAAAATATCTATAATTTTAATTTCAATGTGTGATTTTGAATAGAAGTTTACACAAAATTATAGGAATTAATTCTATAAACATTGAAATGAATTATTAATAATTACAATTATTATTTTTACTGGATTAATCGACAAAATCACAATTTAAAAACAGAATAGGTTAAAATAATGATATAAAATTAAAATAAAATTGTCAGTAAAATGTATCACTTTAAACTCGTTAAATACAATCTTTTGAAAAGTGTTTTTGGTATCGAAAATTTGTACGATATTTGAAATCATGGTAACCTTCCGACTCTAATAGATACTTCATTAAAAAAAAAAAAAAATAAAGTCGCAAATAAAGCTGTTAAAGGATAAAACTAAAAAAAACTTACGTATTCGTACAACTGGTAAAAGAAAATCAAAAGACTACATGTTTCCATCAGTTTCAAGGTTTTAATCTTTGTTTATCAAATATTTTACAATTGTACATTTTTTATTTTGCAATAAAACAAGATATATTTCGCAATTGTTACAAATGTTAGCGATGTCTTTATTATTTTTTTTTTACAAATGTGGTGTCACCATGCACGAGTAGTAAAAATTGAACGCGCGAATCCTTTGATTTTCGTTACTAACGTATCGTTCGCCGCAACTCGCATCAATCCCCCGATACTGTTCCGACTTTACAATTGACTTAGGTACTATTTACAAAATGATAATCGAAGCTCCGTCGTTAAAATCTGAACTCCTTAAAAAGAAATCGGAATTTTTTACTTTTCACAGAAAACACCAGCCGTTGTACTTCATATCCAGCGAAAAATACTGAGTGAGAAACCATAAGCTGCTTGCGAACGCCTCTTTTACAATGAATCCTACAGTCGCCCACATATAATCCACAAACTCTTCGCAAACCATCTAAAACTGCTTATATATGCGCGAAAAACATTGTACTCGTGACATGGGAATAAAGGAGGGTTTCGGTCGTTTAGTAAAAAGTAAAACCGTTGCTTTTAAGATTCGCAATATAATCTTAGGATTTTTCGTAGATAACTACTCACAGCTTCAAGCGATTAAGCGCCCTAAAAGTTTTCCCTTTACACTCATTACGTTTGTTTTGTGTTTTCTTTTTCTTCTTTATTTAAATTGGAGTTTGGTCAAGCTAAGCGCGTCGTTTTATCGAAACGATCTTCTAAATCTATAACGCGGGGTCGATGTATGTATGTATGTATGTATGATGTGTAAGTATGGTACCGTGTGTGTGTGTGTGTGTGTGTGTGTGTGTTTACGTGTGGTTAAAGCTGAGCGAAAAAGAATTCTTGAATTGCACAAAACTCGCCACACCGATAACCAAAAAATCCTCGTTTTCGATCGGAAATCAATATTTTCGCAAACTCAAACTATATACGTACAACGTGGAGTTATGTGCAATTCAAACCCGACTCCTTTCATCGTGCACAAATTTGATCCACTGAATCGTTTAGACCTTTTCAGTCGAATTCATAAAATATCGTATTAGTCACCAAGTGGCTAAGATTTATACAACATGTATACGGAACACGCACATCTATCGAAATCCAAAAATATGTCGTATATTACATCTATCCTTTTGTTTGTTTTTTTACCATTTTATTCTGTTCTACAATAAATTGTATATATTCTACGCTGCGGTTACACTTCTTGTATTTTCTTTCTTACAATTCTTTTGTTATAACAATACGTATTTTAAGTTAATCAATTATGCTACAATACACGTTAAACTCTACGCGAGTGGTTTTGTTTTGTTTTTATATATTCAGTTCAGTTCCTTGTGTTTTATGTTGTCGCTGGTCGGCCCACAGCTCAGAGAAGAGCAAAAAGGGTCTCGAGATTATAATAATGCAAACATTCTCTCAGCTCTGGGGGGCCAGTTTCTTAGACGTTATATCGTTCGTTTTCTCTTCGAAGCTTTGGCAACTGCAATGCACAATACGGACAAGGCAAATTGGGCACATCCGAAATATTTTTTTTTCAAGTTTGGAAAAATTGCGGTGTGAACGACTTTCGTATATGCCAGGAATGCCGGTTTCATGTGTTTCTATTTGTCACCGAAAAACAACGGGATCGATTCAAGTTACCTATTTTTAATCGATAAAAGAGTGATAAAAACTGTGTGTGTGTGTTTCTCTTATCGTTTCGAACAATTTCTCTGTATTCGTTCTAAGCTAGCAATTAATTTTTTTAGGTTTAAAACATATAGGCTTCGATTGTCACACTTGCACAATGCGATTTCGCGCATTGCTGTTCAGTTTTATTTATTTTTTTTTATTTTTAATTCATCGTTTCTCGTCCATAATACGTTCGCGCATCGAAACGTGTCACCTTAACGCGAAAAAAAATACTATTTCAACGTTTTAAATGTGATATTTGAAAATGTGCTTTGAACCATGCTCGATTTAAACTACAAAAATTTATATAGTCCCCGCGCTATTTTTCCGCTTCCGTTGAAAGACGCCACTGTTTATACATGCCATCGCTTATTTTTGATTTTGTCAGTTGTGGACTTTCTCTTTTCGCGAAACAATCATCCCACGCGATCGTTTAAGAAAAATTATTGTACTCTTTAATAACCGTCTGCGCATACAGAGCTACTTTCGAAGAAATGTCACTTTAATCTAAAACGAAAGAGAGTGCGAGTATCGGTATACGTCTAGACGACGCAACGCACAAGTTTATCCCAAGGGAACGTATATTTATAACGACTAACCGAACGGCGCAAAAGTTAGTTTTACAAAGCAAGTAATTAGTTTCAAAAATATATATATTTATTTTTTTATGTATAACATTTAATATTATCATTACTTTTATCGCCAAAAATCTAAAGAACAAAGGTTGCGAAAGTATATATATATAGAACATTGAATTGTTATGTTTAAAAATAGTAAGATTAATTCGATCCAAGTTTTTATTTTCTGTTCAGTATAATGTCATTAAATATTAAGAAAAAAATCACATTAATAGAAATTAAACCTTATATGCTTTATACAAACAGTTGAATATAACCTTTGACGTTTAATACTCTTTTGATGAAAAAGTCGTGTGTACAAGTGCTCCCATTGTTGCTATACGACTAAGCACACGCGCTACAATCGAAAGTAGATTAGATGAGCAACGTCGAATCGTTTTAATCCACTTTGTATAAATCGCGATGCGGCGACGACACACGAAAATCGTATACAAAAAGGGGCGCCCGCACGACAAAAACACGCAGGCTCTCAACGCGAAAATCGTACGCACGTTTAAAAACCAATATACACGAACGAAGAAGACAAAGTCCGCGCCTACTTTAAACAGTGATTTTTTTTCTTTTTTTTTTTTGGAACATTACATAACTAACCACCTAGTCCAGCTATGATACTTTTTTGTTTTAAAACGTATATTTATCGACTCCATTTTTCTTTTTTTTCTGTTTTTTTACTGATACCACAGCTCAGTCCCATATACATCTTCAAAGACTAATATCTACCGAAATTTTTAGGCACTACTCCTAGCCTAACAAGTACCACAAATTCATTAAGAAACATATATATACAAATGGGAATTCTGATTAAAAATAATGTCCTTACATTGTTTGTTTGTTTTTTTTTCTTGTTGCCTTTACACATTAAATACACATGTTCAATGCGTGCGCATATAGGTTAATATATATAATATATATATATATATATTTACGTCTCTGCGTGTTCTTTTACTTAAAAATCTCTTGCACTATATATGTTTATTAAGAAACCGACAAGTCCACTCGAGCGCGTCGCGATGCGATGGCGCGCTTTTTTCATTCTATCGATGGTTTTTTTCCCGTTTCGAAAGACAATTTTCATTAAAAATTCTTTTACTTTTCACGTATAACTGGTTTGACAGTATTACTTATATATTTCGTAAAATTTGGAAACTTAGTTTTCTTTATAAAGTTACTAATCGAGTGGTAAATAAAGGGAGATAGTATTATGTTATATTTTATGCTATACTTAGATCATGGCATACTTTCTTTTTTGAAGTTTTTAATTTTTTCGATATCCTAGGAATTAAGTAAGATGTATTTTTTAAATTACACGTGAATCAATAAATTCTTTAAAAGAGTTCTTTGATAGAGATAACTTTCCAATCACTATTATTACAATAATATTATTTTTAACTATTAAACAGTATATTTACATATAGTTTTCCAAATCTTACAAAAGAATTTAGTAATACTGGAAACAGAAATTTGATAAAGATTGAAAAAAATGAGTTCGATTTAAAGAAGGATCTTTTTTATCTCAAATGTAATAATATTAATTTTGTATTACATTTTCTTTTCAATTAGTGCAATTAGACAGAGCTCTAAAACAGTAAACATATTCAAATAAAATTACATAGATCGAACTCAGGCTAAGTTTTTAATCAAACCCGTTTAAAAGCTATCAATTATAAAAATTGTAATAACTCATTTGATAAAAGTAAAAGACTACCAGTCGTCGCACAATCATTAGCCAACGTTTCCAAAAATTGTCCCTTACATTTGTCGGTGTATATCTTAAGGCTTTAATAAGATTAAAGTTATATAATATATAGGTATATATAACGCGCGACATCATTCGCCGCGCGAATATTCCCTTCTATCCGTTTACCAAAATGTTATAAATGTTCACCGCTTAACTAACGACGTGTTTACTTTAGTAAAATATCACAACTAGAACCAACGACATGATTACAGTATTTCATTATCCGCTCCGGACACTGTCTTTGTTTCCTTTATTTTATATATTTTATAATCCTTATAATTCATCGTCTTGCACGAATGATATTAACCTCTACGTTTCTTTAGCCTGCTTCTCGTTTATAAATGTATAAGTGTAAATGGTTTCATAATGTGACTGTGTGTGTGATGCTATATGTTCAAGTAGACGGATGATATCCAACGCAACGATCATCGAGAACTAACGAGCTCTACGAGATATCGATTTAAGAAATTAACTGAAATATTCAAAAATACGTTTGTCGCAATCGTGTTCTGCGTATGTCTCTCTACGAGGTGCTAAAGAAAGGTCGTTGCGCCGAAAATTAAATTGTATGCCCTCGACTACATCATTCGTCGTCTACTATAGTACCAACGCATATGACTCAAAAAGTGAGCACTGATATATGACTATAATTGATAAAATATATTTATATATGTATCACTCTATGTATCCGGAAAAAACGATTTTTTTATTTATGATACGTGAAATTGAAAGATATGACTAACAGAGTATGCGCCGATATTTCTTCCCTATCGCTCGACGATTTTTTTTAGTTATTGTGGTTCAGTGTTTATATATATATATATATATATGAGAAAGGAAGATAATCGTGTGATTCACTTTTAAATGTAAAACAGAGCTAATGTCTGTATGCATGGTACGCTTAAATTACCGTTGTATTGTTTATTACTTGTTTTTTTTTACATGTGCGCTAACCTTTCGAATCGTTCAGCGCATCCACAGTGATTGTTTTTAATGCTACTGTCAAATAAGTCCTATGCTTGATATTGTTAAAAAGTTTTCTGTTTATTTTTTTGTTTATTTCTAGTGTCTTTCTCTTTTAACCTTCCAATGTTTTTTTTGTCCACTAAACGGTATAATACGATTATTTGTTAAACAGGCACATCGACGTGGTTAAATAGATTTTTCGTACAGTGTAATAATGCGATAATACACATTAGACATCGGCATAATTACTTTTTTTTTCTCGTTTTCATCGAATTCGACAGTGCGTTTACCTGTACAAAATCTTTGATAAAACTCATGGATCTTGAGCAACGTTTTTTATAATTTCTTGATAATCAAAGTTCTAAAATGTTTACTAGTCACATTTTAATAATTCACCGATAGTAAGTCATCTTTCTTTTCTCCCTTAAATTAAGTAATTCACTTTATTAATTTACATCGATTTTTATGTGCTCACACATAAAGGAAATTTCTAAGCACAATCGCAAAGGTTTTGTAGAGGCAGCGCAGATACGTTTATCGTTTGGGCCTAATTAAGAATACCGTATTTAATGTTCGAGGCATTATTTTGTTAATTGCTTATTATCAAGTAAAGGATTTCTTACAACTCACGATATCCTACATAACGTATTTCTAAAACTTTGCAATGTCTTACGATATACCTATACATACAATATATTCATTTTAATGCTCTGGACGCGTATCACTATAATCAACATATCAATCCCGTTTATTAATAACTAATTTATCTGTATTCTTTACATTATAAATGTGACTTTGTGTAAATAATTTTATTTTTTTTTAGTTAATTAGTGCGTAATGTACGTGATAATTGAAGAGAAACGAGAATTACAGAATGAAATCTCCAATAAATCGATACAAAAGCATGATTAGAAAGAAAAAAAGTCGACACGCACATACGTGTGTGTGACGTGCACTTTGCGTAACGAGAAAGAAAATGGAAACTAACCATTTTTTAATAATAATTGCATGAACTTCCGAAAAAAAACTGGAAGTTCTGCAGCTACTGAAAAGTGTGTATGTACAAATACGTCTTTTTATGGAATTGAGACTTGATTGAAAAAATATCGTATACAATCCGAATTTCATCAAAGAACGGAGGGAAGAACACGATTCCAAAATTAAACCAAACCACTTTATATATAAAAAAAGGTAAACATATACGTGTACTACATTTACAAATACTTATGTACAAGAGTTGTGTATGTGATTTCGTTGAACAAAAAAAAAAAAAAAGAAAAACATGACTGATCAAACGATATTTCTTTTATGCATGGAACAAACGAAACATTCTCTCTCTCTCTCTCTCTCTCTCTCTCTCTCGCTGTATCTCTAACTCCCGCTCTCTCCCTCCCTCTCCTGCTATCTCTTTCACACACAGTCACTCTCTCTCTCTCTCTCTTTCTCTCTCTAGCATAATCAAAAAGGTCCTTCGAATCTGGAGCTCCGTCGTTAATGCACTTCAAAAAATCATTATCATTGACAGAGAAGGACATGGAACTGTTACCGCGTGCGTTTATTAGTAAAAAGCAAGCAACGTCCGGGAGGAAGTGACGGCGGTGGAAACTCTCTCTCTCTCTCTCTCTCTCTCTCTCTCTCTCTCTCTCTCTCTATAAATGTATAATATTATCTATCCGAATACCACTTACGCGCTACATAAAATATTGGATGAATTTATTTTAACTTTTTCTTTTAATCCCCTTTGCTCTCTCCGCCATCCAACGCGGCACGATTATGCACGAAAAATACAACGGAAATACAGAAAAAGAAAAAAAAGAAAAAAAATATAACGAAGATATAAAGCACTTTTATTTTTTTCGCATACGTTTTAATAAGATTTACCCACGACCTGATTAAAAATACATGTACGAACAAAAAAGAAGTACATTAAACCAAGTTTGTTAAAAAATACGATGACGAAAAGTAATGGTTAATGAGGGTGTGGAGAAGAAGTGTGTAGCACGACTAACATCTACATAGGTACAATATTCAGAGCGACGGGCAAATTAAAAATGAATCGAAGAAAAGACATTATCGGTTCACGAAAGAAATCGATCTGTGTACGAGAGAGACAACACTATCTCTCTATCTCTGTATTTGCTCTGCTATTTACAAGTCCCGTGAACGCAACAGCGCGATAACAACGAAAGTTAATATACAGTAATAATAGTAATAGCAATTAATAATTAATGATAATAATAAGAATAATTAATAATTAATAATAATAGTAATAGTCATAGCAGTCTACACACATTTAATACGCATTGAATGAACAATAGTTTACAGTAAATAGTGTAGGCTGTCTCGACAAATACACAGCTCTCTTTATCTTTTTCTTTCTCATCTCCGGAAAGCACACACCCCCGTGGCATACCAAAATATAAGTGCACATTATTAGAGCGCGCAGAAAAAAAAAACAACTTCAATGTTGTGCGGTCTAGTCTAGTCGAATTCGTCAGTTTATCGGGTTATCGAATGTTAGGATTCGAACAGATAGGTAAGAAGTGACCCACGAATTAGAAGTTCGACGAAGAAATATACATAGCGAGACAAAAAAAGAATAACATCCTTAACTAAAATCGCACAAGAGTAATTTTAAAAAGAAGTTAATAACTTGGAGACGATTGCATAGAGCTTAAGATCACGTCGTCCGTGCCTTCTACATGTATTTGTGTGTCCCTGTGAGTTACTTTGTGTTCAATATATGCAGTCGCCGAACCAGGCAAACTTTGAAGAAGGGCGACTACGAGATATTTTCGTCTCTCTTTTTCTCTCTCTTTTTCTTCGAAAAACATTGCATTCTTTCGAAACATTTCTACTATACTGACTCGAGCGAAATTAACCATTATATATATATACCGTCAGACGTTTAATCGCGCGATGCGCGATATTCCCTCCTTTTTTTTAAAACTAAAAGACGTGTTAAAACGAGAGCGCTAAAAACGATATTATACATATTTTATGTAAGCATGATACGCGTCAAGCATATCATATAGAAATGCAAAACTTATATGTCCATCGTACAGTATTATTAGTTAGTATAATCAACGACCGTGATAGCAGAGAACGATTTCTTGGTCGCCGCTTATATGTTCGATCGGTCGAGCGCGCATTTAAATTCTGTCATTCGAAGAAGCTTCGTTCGATTTCACGTGTTTACGTATTGGAAATTTCGATCGATTTGTCGAACTTCTTAATCCCTCACTATATATGTTCATCGACTCGCCGATCGATTAAAAAATTTCTCTCCCTCTCACTTTCCTTGATCCTCTGGATCTCATCAAGTATCTAGAGTCTTGTCTGTCTACTATATTTTTTGTACAATATAGTCACTCGTGCGAAACAAAAATTAAAATTAATAATAATATAATGTGTGTGTGTGTGTGTGTGTATGTGAACCAGTCAGCTCATCTCGCAACGAGCGAGGAAAGTAGAAGAGGGGTCGCAGTGTAACGCGACACGTGAGAAAATGAACAACGTGTATACAATACTTTTCTAACTTTTTTTTGTTATCTTCGATTCTTCCGATTATGTATATAACTCTTCGACCGCAAATAGTGTTCTTACTTTGTTTGCTTTAATATAGATAAATATATATAGCCTCGTTACACACTCAGCAGTCGCGCTACAATTAATTTCTTTTGTTTGTTTTATTTGTGTTTCTCTATTACAGAGCACACAGCATCGCGAAGCACGGCGGAATGTCTCCCACGGGATCGAATATCATAGCTTATATAGTTTGTTTGTTTTTTTTTTTTTATAACAAATATGAGAAAGAATGGTACGTTTGTCGTAAAAAATTTGAGTACTCCTCTTTTATTACACATACGCTCGTGCGCGTACTGTATATAATATATATAGTGCACGTGAACTTTGAACAGGCAGTGGGTGGGGGGGTCAAAGAGGATCCTTGCAAGCTGCTGCTTTAGGACGGATTGTCAATGTGTGATTTTTTTCTTTCTTCTCGCACGTTTATCGCTGGTTATCCCTTATACTGTATCGTTCTCGTTTTTTTCCGGAAGTCGTTCGTCTGGTTGAATTTGTAATATTCATTTGTTATAAACAAAGTATAAACCGTTTGTTAAGGGCAGCTCGCATGCATACGATCCGGATCCTCTTTGTTGTCGACAATAAGTGTGTTTACATATACAATAGGCTAAACATTCGCAAGCGTGATGCGTTTCTTCTTTGACTATATAATTTATATAATAAATCGAAGCTCGTTCCGCGGTACTTCGCGTGCCTGTTTCGCTGTCCGTCGCGATCTTTTTTTATCTCTCTCTTTCTCTCTCTCTCTCTCTCTCTCTCTCTTCTCTACCCCTCTCTCTTATTTTATTTCATTTTTTTCGATAGAATTATACGAGACTTTAGTAAAAAAAGTCCTAGATAGAACGTATACGATTCATATATAAAAACTCTTGGCGATAGATTTTAAAACAAACCTGAATTACAAACCAAGACCCGCGTGTATAAGATTTATTTATTTGAACATGCATTATATATATATATGGGAGCAAGAAAAATGTGAAGCTCGCAGCGTATGTGATTCTAACAGTTTGGCTCGGGAGCGGTTCCGTACACAGAGAAAAGAAATAATTTGAGACAAGTACATCCACGTATTGTAAAACTCAACTAATACAAATACTTTGTCATCAGATTCATATATCTTAATACTTAATAAATTAGCATTTGAAGACTAATCGTCACTGTCTATTAAATAACAATTTCTTAGCTATTAAGAAATATTCATTTGTGCTTATACTGAGTCAATTTTACGTCAGACCATTTCATTTCTCTGTGTCTGCGTGTATGTGTGTGTGTGTATGTGTGCATGTGTGTGTCAGTTCAGGTAATGATTCTTCCATCACTGAAAATCAATCTCCGCCAATTCCAATAAACGCAATGGAAAGTATATTTAAAATGTTGCTTCGCCCGACGTACAACCGTAAGGCGAAATAAGTTGACACGCTGCCGGACTAGATACATAACGTGCAACAACAACAACAGCAGCAGCAACAAAATCGCTTATTTTAAAAAGAAAAATCCAGCCGCGAGCTCACTATATATTAAAAGAGAGAGATATAAGAGAGAGAAAAGAAAGCGGAATACGCTTCAGCTGAACAGTGTTTTGTCTTAGTCTAGCAACTAGTAGTCGTGGACGAACAGGTAAAACAGCAGAGTAGCAGCAACAGCACAGCATCATCTTCGTCTCGTTTACTCGGTGAACCAGAGGCCGGACTGGTACTGGTGTTTAGCTGGCGAGAGAGGCGCCAGACCATAGACAGCGGTCGGCTGCATGTGGGCCGGCAGAGGATGGGCCGCGTGCGAGGCGAGCAACGGCCTCGCCGAGCTATGATGAGCCGGGGGCGGTAGCGCCCGACTAGAATCATACAACGTTAGTGGTGACGAGCTGCAAAAGAATCAAGAAAAAGGACATTTTGTGCGTTAGACTTTTTTTTATTGTTCTTGGACTCTCGCTGGGCTGGAGAGAAATGCATATATTATGGTTTAGGTTTTATAAAGATTTGTTGAGCACCGAGAGAAGATAGTTTCGAATGACTTTCGTCGCTCGGTGCGGCATGACAACTCGCTGGGAGAGTATTGTTTAGACGGTGAAATTTAAAGGGATATGTTGTAATTAAAGTATTTATAATACTCTCCGAGGCAGTTGAGAATATGTGACGGCACGTGCGCGTATTCAAGAGTTTCTTTAGATACTAATCAGAAGCAAATATACGATATATATTATGAGAGAAAAATGTTTTTCATCTAATTCTATGATTTTATCATTATTGGTACGTACATTTTTCTCTTAATTGAAAAGTTCTACGAAAATTTCTGATATTGTATAATCTATGCTACTTCAATATAATCAACTGCAAAGCTTTTTTTTTAAGTGGCCATGCTTATTCGAAAATTACTTTGAGTTTATACGTACTCGAATATGCAAACGTACAACCTTATCACTAAAGTATATATTCTAAATGAATGAATATTTTATTTGATGTACGAAAATAAAATAAACAAAAGATACGATCGTCGTAATAAATAAAGATTCAAGATTAATGAATCCAAAACTCTAGATATAATAGTTCTACGTTAAAGTGTAAATTTCATTGAAAACATAATAATTACATAAAAAAAATCAAATAAACTATGATACTTCAAAGACTACTTTCCAAACGCTCTGGACTACTTTCTTGAAATAGTATGAAAAGATTAAAAGAATAGATCAACATTCACCTACGTAATGAACGACGATCAAGCAATCATTTCTGTAAATCAGAGAATTGGAGAGCTTCGTTCACTAGATCGATCGTTTAATTGAAAATGGGTAAATAATTTATTTTTGGAAAACATTTCACAGCTTCCGAATACTTTCATTTTGAAGTATCACTTGGAATAATTTTTTTTTGTATATTTCTAAAATAAATGAGTGGTATACAAGTCACAACCCAATAACCCTTTTCCAGACAATTTCAAACCAGCACTTTCTACCAAACGCTACAAAATTCTACAATATCCAAAGAGATCCAACGACTAGTAAACGAAGGACTCGCCGGAAAACCGACCTGTTCTCGCTTCTTATGAAATGAAGAATGACAATAATGTAGAAAAGAAACAAAATGGATATATGAGAATTATACACTAGTAAAGTAGATATAATAAAAGTGGTACACACGTGCATGCATCAACTAGGTGTCTAGGTACCCACCCGGGTGTGAATCCCTGGTAGGTGGGCACTTGTTGCTGCTGCATAGCAGCCGGAGCCTGGCTCGGTGCTGCGGTCACGTAGACGGGTGGCGGTACCGGGTGGGCCCTCGGTCTAACCGCGTGCGCGTACTCCTGATAAAGTGGCTGGCCGAGATGTTGGGCGCCCGCTATCATGGGTCCGGACGTGCTTGGACTACGGCCACCTTGGCTCACTACACCTGGTGCACCGGACGAGGAGCCACCACCGCCTCCGCCACCAACGCCGACGACACCCGAGCCGACGCCACTACCGGCTACGCCAACGCCGCTTCCGGAGCCAACGACGCTCGAGCCCACGGGACTGAGGTGGTGGCCGTGATGCGAGTGGCTGACGTGCGTGTGGCCACCTACGCCGTGGCTCGGATGTACGACCCCCGAGCCTCCCACGACTTGGCTCTGCCTGCAATTACCGAGCGAACGCACCGCTGAGCTACTTCGTGTATTCGACGGGTGCGAGGACACTTTTAGACAATTCGTATTCGTTCCCGCCAAGTCTTGATTGTTGAAACAGTACTCGGCTGGTAAGTGTATGCTGTAAATTTTTATCTTGCTTGTAAAATACGGCTAGTCTAGTGACTGCCTGCATACCGGTGGCCTGCTATTGCTTGTATCAGTGGCAATGCGTAGTTTGCAGGATTTTTTTGTCATTTTATCAATTCTCATATTTGGTTTTGCCAATCGTAAATCATATGTTTTTGTGTTGATGTCAAACAATATTAACTTCATAAGTACGTCAATAGTTCCTAAGATAATTTTTTTTTACATCTTATCTGTTTATCATATTTTTTTTCATTAGCAGTATAACAGTTGTTTAGGAATTTAAAAAAAGGAGTACTTTCAATTGTATATGTTCAAGACTAAATAAGTTAATGTTAAGTGTCAAATATCCGGAACATCTTTGTATATATTCAAAATAAGAGAAATAATATTTTTGAACTACGGTCAATATTTACTTGAATATTCAGTTGTTCAATATTGTCATCCACAAAGTGACCTTCCCTCCGCAAAATCTACTTTTATGCAAATTTTCCTATATGTATAACTACATTCGAGTTCCACGATTTTACTTATTAACGAATAACATGCAATTGTCTACTTTAAGTTTTATTCATCGTCACCACGTTCACCTTTTACAGGCATATTTTTTACATGCAACCTTTTTACGACTTCAATATTTTTTCTAAACGTTACTTGATATGTACCAAATAAAAAGTATACAAGTCTTACAATTATTTTTCATTTCATGTACTTACTTTTATTATTATTATATAATTAAAAAAACGTTATACGTGTAATGAATGTATTTTAAAACTCGTCTGTTCCACAAAGCCAATAGGCGTGTAGTCTAATTATAAATGAATTTACCTGTACTGATGCACCGGATTAGCAACCGCCCATTTTTGATGCTCTCTCGAGTGGGCTGCCGGTGGTTGCACATACTCGTGTTTGTACTCGGCTCGTTTGCTGGGCCACGAGACACGTTTATCAGCACCGGTCGTGTACACGATATGCTGCTCAAGCAAGTGTGGCTGTGCGCTGCTCGTCGTTACATACTGCAAGAAGTAGTCATAACTATCATAGCCGTCATCCTAGAAAAATATCGACCAGTCGGAATTACTAACACATGTCTCAGAGATTAAGAGAATTAACAAGCCATTTGAGGATTACTTCTGAAATGCTTTAGAAAAAAAAGGTCATTGGTTATGTGAAAATAAAACGATACAATCCCAAAAAAATGTTGATTATGCGTAATAGGCACTGGGATATGTATACTGTATTAATTCATGATTAACAAAGCACACACACTCGTGAGAATCGCAATAGGCGGCAAATTTTATTTTTTAAGGGCCGTATTTTCTCGAAGCTTTAGACGTGATTAGTAGTTCTCGCTCGATAAAGTAACAGCTAGATGAAGGGGGTCATGTCCGCGTACCTGATACGTCGGTTGCTCCTTGCAGGCTGGGGCGTGGCACGGATGCGGCGCCAAGTATTCGACTCCAGGCTCCGGTTTCGTCGGCACGTTTATCATGTTGCACTCGGACTGTACCTTCGCCAACAGACGCTTCTTTTGCGATTGTGATGAGTAGCCAGAACTGCAAAGAATTTGTCTTAAGTTAAAGACAGTTTTTATGCATATCAGTATTACTCTTGTGGTTAGGCGGGGCGTATAATCAAAGTCAATTCCTAAAGTTACGAAAATAAAGTCGAGAGCCGACGCATGATGTGTGTATATATATATATATGTATATATAAAAAGACATACTTGATATGGTGTTGTGGCTGCGGTTCGTGCTTGATGTGCTGGGTCGTCTGTTGTTGATGCTGCTGCTGCTGGTGCTGCTGGGGTATCTGCTGGTACAGATGAGCGGGATGTGACCTGCTGCCGGGACTTCCCTCGCCGTCGCTGTCGCCCACCGTCACGCAATTGATGACGTTCTTGCGTTGAGAGCGCTGGGACGAACTGTGCGAGCTGTGGCCATTCGTTTGGCCATGACTGTTGGTCGAGTGCGCCTGTTGCTGATGTTGCTGTTGCTGCTGTTGCTGAATGCTGTGCTGCTGCTGTTGCAGCTGTTGTTGCTGTTGTTGTTGTTGTTGCTGCTGCTGCTGCTGCTGAGAACTGTGCACTACCCGTGGCGTAGATTGAGTGCTGTAATTTTAGCAAGACCAAGATTAGATAACGTGTTGGGGTTGTTTTATTGGGCTGGTGGTCGAGATTGTTGCGTGTGGCAAACGTACTTTCTACAGGGGATTCAATTGCAACTCAATGAGAGATTTAATATTACTCGAAATACCTAATCAACGAATGTAAATAACAGTTGTTAATATGATTGCCAATTGAAAATACGTTGCATTTGAAATGTGCTCTGTTTAAATGGGAATTTATTAGTTGTATTAGTGGGCAATCTGGATTTTAGCCCTCACTCCAAGCTCCACAACCAGGCTCTTAAAAAAAACAATGCCACCCCATGAGGTTTAAAAATGCATTAGAAATTATGCCCTGAAATAAAAAAAAAAAAAAACAAAAAAAAAACACAACATGTCTTGCACCTCTCCAATGAGAATAAGGTCTGTGTAGTATAAAAAAGAAAACACGAAATACACATGCTGTTTTGGCATTCACGTGGTTGTTGTTACGTGCAGCAGCAGCAGGTGTCGATGCGAAACAAAAGCTGCGCAGCTCTCGGTCGCCCAATAACCCAATTTTATTAGTTTATCTGCGGCTTTTTTTTTCATGGTTAAAGTATATAGCGATGTGTATTTCGTTTCTTTATAAATATACCTTCGTATGACCTCCTCACGGATAGGACGTCCATCGCCAGACAGGCGGGGTGCCAAACTTTGACAAGCTCCGCACTGACGATCTCCACAGCTGTCAATGACATTTTTAAGTATGATATTCTAGAGTCTGCTCGGGTATTATAGATAATATAATCTACACGTGAATAGTTGCTGGCGTGTGGCGTATTATGCGCTTTGTCGTTTATTTATTTGAAAAATGTTTGCTCGTGCGAGTGTTGGGTTTTCAGAGAGAATTGAAATCAAGCCTGTTAGTGAGATCTTTCGAAAATTCACATGTATACATTTGGTACGTAATTCAAGCGATATTGTGACTATTATTGACTCTCGTTATTTTTATTTTTTAATAGCAATTAGATGTGATTATTATTGAATTGATTTGAGGTGATAAATTTCGAGTACTGTTACATATGAAATGCTTGTTATTGCATTATAAAATTAATAATGATTCGTATATAATAAATAGTTAATAGTTATTTTTACAAGTAGAAAAATAGAAACTTGTTTATGCTTGCGTAAACATGTTGTAGATGAAATAAACGTAATCAAGTACTAACTCATATCACGTTCTCTACTGTACTGTAATACACTATCATAGTTCTTAATTACGCACACTGCCATTTTTTCAAATTTATATTTATTAAATATTTCCCATCTGATATGCTCTACACGGTACAAACATTTTTTATATGATATCAATCTTTCCATAAATTGAATTGAACTCGCGAATATCAAGCGCCAATATAAGTATAGCCCGTCAATATCAGTCGCTCTCTCCTCGCTCGATTGAAAGACCGTTGCGTAGTATATATAAAATCGCGACAAGTCCCCCTTCACCGTTTCATTCGCGCGCTCGGCGTGTAAAATTCTCATATACGAGAAAATGTGGTCAGGGACTTTTACGCCATTATTTTGCATGCTTAACACCCCCCTATTTACTCTTGCAACGCGGGACATTTTATTAATACACGGCAAAATAGCGAGATTGCTTTGCGATAAACACATACACGCTATTATAAGAGCACTATGTATAAATATACGCTGCCAAAACGCGTGATGCACTGAGAAGTACGACGGGCTGCTGGGCCATAGATCAACGGATTGTTCGAAAACAATTTAAAAATACTGTCGCGAATTATTTGGCGAAACTCGTAAAATAGCTGGTCTTATTCTCGCGCTGTAAAGTTGGTGCGCGTAAAATTGAGAAGAAAAATCTAGAATGCTGCTCCCTAGCTTATAATTTAAAAATTTATTCAGGTATATAAAACTTTCAATTTTTCGTTCAATCGAAGAAAAATCCACATCGAAGGAGTAAAAGTACGCGATACAAAACAGAAAGCCGACTGACCATTTTCCGGGTGACTCGTCCTCGCTGTCGCTGATGGTTATGACCGAGACAGCCGGCGAGGGCGTATCGTGTATCGTGATGGTCTGCTGCCTGACGTAGGACACCTGCTGGTGCTCGGGCTGTTGCTGCTGCTGCTGCTGTTGCTGTTGTTGCTGCTGCTGCTGATGCTGCTGCTGATGCTGATGGTGCTTGGTGGTCGTGTGGTGATGGCTCTGCAAGGAGGATGAGGAGGACTGCAGCAGTGGCTGGATCTGCCAAGAGGACGACGAAGCCTGTAGAGGCGGTGGCGAGTGTTGCTGCTGTTGCTGCTGCTGTCGGCGCACGTTGCTCGGTGGCGTGCTCTCCTTCACGCGCTTCTTCACGGGACTGAGCTGCTGCTGCTCCTTCTTGTGCTCGTGGCTGCGGTGCTGCGATTGCTGCGGCACACTCAGGTGATGCTGGTGATGCTTCGTCACGCTCCGCTTGCCCCAGTTCTGGGGTGGCGCGTGGTCCACCAATGCACTAGTGTTGTAGACCTCCGCCACAGGGAACACCGGCCTCTGATCCTTCCCCAAAATAAAACGAGATTAGACACGCCATGTTTTTTTTTTACGTTTTTTATACGTTTATTTTATATTGCGATGTTTAACGGCGGATATGGCATTGCATCGATTGATTTATCGAGCTATACCTTGTTGCAATAAGAGACCATGACTTTATTTATATTCTTCTAGTTTCTTATTCGTTCCGCGTGCAAATATTCTTGGAATGACCATATGATTATTAATCCATTAACACTTGCTCGCATTCTTGAATATTCAATATGATGTTTTTGCATACTCATAATACCAATATGTAAATTTGGAAAAAAAAGTCTAGATTAATGCCCGCCATAACGTCTGCAAGTTTACTTTCATCGATTCAATACTCTGGTACTGAATCACCAGTTATCGATACGTATCAATAGTGCAAGGAATACGTATGAATAAAAAATTAATTGATGTTTATTAAAATACTTCCATTACTAATCGAGTTATAATGAGTTTAAATCAACTTAATTGTGTCATCGTTTTAATGCAAAGCAGTTATAATCCGCTGGTAAATTATTCTCGGAGGTATAAATTTGCTATACTATTTCAAGCACCAGCTTTGCAAAATCCGCTAAATTATACCTGTAAAATAGCTGTGCTGTCGACGATCAAGGGCCTGCCCCAATCACCAGCATCGCTCAGCAAAGGCTGTTGGATGGCCGCGTGCTGTGGTGGCAACTGCTGCCAAGATGGTACGATCGCGGCCATTTGTCTACTACCGCCAGGCCAAGACGTTTGCACAGCGTTCTAAAATTTTCATAAGTACCGCGGTATTATTACGATTAACTCTTGGCGACGCGAATATAAAAAGTCCGAGGAAATAGGGGTCCAAGAGGAATCAACTTACAGTTAATAGCATCTGTCGGCCAGTTTCTACCATGGATACGGGCACAGCGTACTGTTGTTGAGCCGCAGCCGCGGCCGCTGCGACCGCTTGTTGCGAAATAATAGATGGCTGAATTTGTAGAGGAGCTTGCTGGGCTTGAGGAGGCTGTAAGAGTAAACACGTGATTATTTTTTCTCGTTCTAAATGCATTGACATTTATCGTTATAGCAGTTTTTCAGTTTTAAAGAGCGAACTTACTTGAGCGACAACTACATGTTTGGCCGGACTAGGCATCGTTTGATACCCAGGTGGAGGGCAGAGAATGCCCGGGACCAATTGATGTGGGAAATCGTGCACGCCACTTCTGCCGCTGTTGGAACCGCTCGACGAACCGCTATATTGATTTGCTCTACGACTACTGTTGCTGTATATCTGATACTGTAAATTTAAATGAGACAAAATGTCGATTATAGGCATTTGAATCTTTTATAAATCGAAAAACTGAATTTCAATGTAAAAAAAACAAGGGTGCTCACTAAATTGTCGTATCCCGATTGCGCGGTCCGATGTTCCCGTACGAGTCTCTGCACCTGATTGTTGAAGGTGAGCGTGACGGCACTGCCGTTCGTCGTCGGCACGAAGTTGGCGACGAGCGACGTGGGTGGTGGCGGTTGTGGCGCAGGTGGTGCCTGGTGATGAGCTGGACTGGCCGTGAAGTCACCGGCTCGCCTGCACACCTCCATCATCTGCACAGAGGCCTTGACGTTGTTGCAGTGCGCGTAGTCCACGAGGTGTGCCAGTGTGACGAAAGCGTGGTTCAGCGCCTCGCCCGGTGTTATTCGCCGCTCCTGCAAGTCAAAAGATACCACGGGTATTGCTCAATAAAACATTTTGTGTAAGAGAATTCATATTAAAGTTATTGATTACGAGTACTAGTGGTTATTTCCAACTATTTAATTGAGAGCATTTTTAAAAGCGGATTAGATATTACTACCTGGTCCATGGTGAGCATTCTCTTCAGAAGATCTATGAATTCTCTTCTGTCAGCTTTTTCAGCCAAAAGCTGGCCTCCTTCTAAATCCGTTGGTACGTTCACCTGGCCAATGTCATCCAAGCAATTAAAGATGTACTTTCTCGCTTCTTTCGATTTAATGCTCGTTTCAGCTTCATGCTCCTCGGGTGTTTTGAGCCGCCAAAAGGGATACGTACCTGAAAGTTAATAATTTGAATCAATAAAATTAGAAAATCAGCATTTCACACAATTTATTGACAAACAAAAACGGAATGTCTGTATATTAAACGAAGGTCGTTCTACCACCCAGTCATAGACATGGTAATTAAATTGCTACGTTCATAAAGCGGTGAAAGGTTTATTGCACCATACCTCTTGATCGTCGCGCGCGATAACGATACGTAATAGAAAACGAGCAGCAACAAAAAAAACGACACAACGCAAAAATTGAAAAAAAAAAAAGAAAAAAAAGAAATAAAAAAATAATAAGAACTGACAATTATCAAGGGGATATTTAGTCGACTCACTGTCGATATCTCTGTAAAAAAATTTGGTCGTTTTGCTGGCGTTGTTCAGCATGTGCTCGGTAGGCAGACCCTGTGTCTGGCTGATGTAACGGATCTGGTCGTATTCGGAACTGCCTGGATAGAGTGGCCAACCGAGGAACAACTCAGCTACGACGCAGCCAAGCGACCACATGTCTATGGCCTCGCAAAAAGGCAGTCCCAGGATGATCTCGGGCGCGCGATAATAGCGCGACTGCAGGTACGTGTTGCAGACTGCCTTGGAGACGTGAGAGGCCGAACCGAAGTCTATGACCTTGACGCGGTAGGGCTGACGCACCGGGTCCACCAGCATGATGTTTTCCGGCTTGAGGTCCGCGTGGATCAAACCCAATTGCTGAAATAAATAAAATGGTTACCGTCAGTTTTTTTTATGCTTTCGTGCGAGATTGATCCAACTATAACTAGAATTTAGTTGGTCTTGCGTACAGTGGCATCGTACCGGAGATGCCTTACGGGCTCTAAAAAGATGAATAGAAATTGTATTTGTTGAATTACATGCTTATTGCTGTATAAAATTAGAATTAACAATTTAAGTAACTTCTCCGAACTTTTATTAATATTTAATGAATTCTCAAGGCGAATTCCTATTATTCGTTATAAATATTTAGATTTTTTTTAATGGTCAACGTATGATTTGAATACTACATTTTTATTACAGTATTCTATTTAATCTGAATTCTTGGTGAACGAAGAGCTCGTTTTCTTACACTTACGGATAAACTTTAAACAACAATAAGTTTCACTTACTTTGAGTTTGAGCAACGCTGTGAGAACTTGTTGGAGGATGGGCCTAATGTACTTGAGAGGAAGAGGTGAAAATTTGTTCTGCTTTAAAAAATCATAAAGATTCTGCTCCAGCATCTCGAATACTAAGCAGGTGTGTGACTTGTGCTGGAAGCATTCGTAGGCACGCACGAAGTTGAACTCATCCGCATTTTCCTGACTAAGACGTGACAGGATGGAGACCTAAAACGGATAAAAATAACATTTTTTTTTATTAACGTTGAACGGTCGAGTGATTGAATGCTACACATTCGTAGTCGATGATGGTATGTTCATTGATACTGACCTCAATCTGACCTTGCCGAGCATATGAAGGATGATTTTTTAGAATTTTGATAGCCACTATTTCATTTGTTCCCTTCTTCCAACATTTCACGACCTGTACAAAAAACACAAGCGTGTTATTTTCATAAGGATTCATTATCTAAACAGTATTGAATACTTTAATGTTATGCGGAATTAAATGCAGATTGTATATCCACTTGCATTTTGCCATCTTGAAGAAATCCAGAAAAAAAAATTGCAATAAATAATATAAATTATTTTCATTCTTGCATTAACAAAAGTAAGCTTCGCTAAAACTTCAATGTTATTTATATAATCGTGTTTTTAAAGCTGTTAAAGCATAAAAAAATTGTAAATTAAATTTTATTATTCTATTCCACGTAAGTTGTTTACCGCAAAACGAAATAATCAGCTATTGTTGTATTAATTTAAAAATTTAAAATCTGTTTTTTCCTTTCTGATAGCATAAACTGCTTCGCTTGCAATTATAATTTTGCCTTACGTAAGTCTATTTTGTATTTTACTTGTATATTCTCCCCGATCTTCGAATTGAAGAATCATTCGTTTCAATTCTCGAAAATTGGCTTACATACATTACAAGTAAAATAAATATATTCGTAAATTATTTTAAGCTATACAAATTTCCCGACGCTCCATTGAATTACAGGGATTCGGGAACAAAGAGAAGCCCGTACATACATCTTCATCGCAGATAAATTTCCTCGTCTCGCGCTCGATATAAAAAGAAGAAAGCTAACAAGTCGGCGCGAGCGCGCGTTAAAAGCACACATATATACACACACAGCAGGTGTTTCTCTCCGTGGAAGGGAATCTCGGTGTGACCCAATAAGTTTCTTTAGCCACATCGCGTCGATATGTAACAAGACGTGCGAAATAATCTATCGAATGTTTCCGATAGAACCTTTTTCCCCGATTTTTTAGAAAAGCAACAGAACCGATCGGGAAGCGATTTACGTCGCGCGCTCATTTTTATTCGTTGAATAAATCGTGTTCCGAGATTTCGAAGAATAATATTTCGAGGAAAAAAAACATATTTGATGTTTTTCTTGTTTCGTCGCCACGAAAAGTAATCGATAAAGTGCGAAGTATATGTATATATATGTACGTTTAAAATGAAATTCAAAAGGCTTCGCTGCTGTTTTTCAAGAGCGAAAACATTAGCATATTAAAAATGTGTGCAACCTGTTGCTTTATAATTTAATCTGTACTGTAGAATTCTCAAGTAAGCATTTTTTTAAAATAGTTTCATTACATACTTAAAAGCGTTTCTGAAAAAAAAGTACATTTTTTAACCCTTTAAAGAGCTTTTACAAATGGAAGTGTCTGGCATGCATCTCTCGTTGCAGTCGGCTCCGCAAAATTCGAAAGTAAACGAGACGAGAGCCTCATTAAAATGCAAGTGGACAAAAACGATGAATCCGGTCCGCAGCCTGAGGAAAAAAAAAGAAGCGTCAAAGTCCACACCTGTCCGAAAGTGCCACGTCCAAGGAACTCGAGGACCTCGTACTGATTGGTCATCGAGTACAGGACCTCGTGCTGTACAAGCTGGTAATCCCCGTCGCCCTGAGGATTCGATCCCCCGCCCCCGTTGCCGTTGTTGCTCAGCTGCTTCGTGTGCGACGTCATCGTGTTCGCCTTGTGGCTCTGCTGCTGTTGCTGCGGCTGCGGCTGCGGTTGTTGCTGCTGCTGTTGCTGTTGCTGTTGCTGTTGTTGCTGCTGCTGCTGCTGCTGCTGTTGCTGCTGCTGTTGCTGGGGCGGCAACTGCTGCTGGCCGTGGTGTTGGGAGACTAGGGTAGTCGTGCCGGCGGCTGTGGCCGCTGCTGCCGCTGCCGCTGCTGCCGCCGCTGCTGCGTTGCTGCTGCTGCTGCTGCTGCTGGTCGCGTTGGCCGAGTGGACTGCCTGCAGGCCTTCACCATTACCCTCCCTCGACCAGGATTTTCTCTGGAAAATTCATTCGGAACGTTTTGAAACGTTGGTCGTAGTTTTATTGTGGGATGGCGAGAGGAAAGGGGGGCTGGGAAGAGACTTTGTTTCGCTCGTGGTATAAGGGCCTTGGTGTATAGGTTTATTGTGGCTGACGGCCTTTTGTGCTAATCCCGACTTAAATGGGAGTACTTTATATTGTACAGGCGCTCGGGCGAATGTGCGTTTGCGAGGTTCTTACGAAATCGTCGAGGACTATATATATATACATATATATAAGGGGGGTTTTAGAGGACATAGGGACGCAGGCGGATATTTGCACGAAGGTTGTAACACTGTATCGGGGATTATCGTTGCCAGTGGGTGTGAATCGAAGGGAGAAGTGGAAGAATTCATTTGGAAATTCGTTGACCAAGTTTATGGTTCTAAGGTCCTTCTCGTAAGGTAGATTCAATATAAAATACCAACGATATTCGGTGCATTTCGTTCCTCACCTTTACGTAATATACGCAACGATTTAGATAATTCACACCGAGTCTTTGCCTCAATATATCGTGCGCAACGAATTGAGCCGTCCGCGCCGGTGACGCAATTTGTATTATATACTATACAAGTAAATCGTCTGGATATGAAGCTATACATTCATTTAATAGCATTTCGATAACGGTAGACGAACAATAAAATAATTCATGTCGCTATGATGGCATTGGTCTTTTCAAATCTGTAGATCCGCGTTTGTGCTCGCGAGCCTAGTTATTGCGGCTTTGAATAATAAGAAACCCATTTCGCTGCAAAATTGGAAATGAATCGGCGGTAAATTGATTGTCGTATACGATAATTGATTCATCTTTTTTTCTCTCTCTGTTTATCAAAAGAATCAAATTTAAATTTTATGTTCGCGCTTTTAAGAGATTTCGTTATTTCTTAGATTCTTATGCTTAATTGCCCGATGAGCATTACATATAAATTTGTCAAAAAGCAATTTAACGTCTGTCTGCAGTGAACATTAATTTCACATCTTAGTTGTTTGTTTGCTCGCGGCGCGCGTTCAAAGTAAAGGTATGCGAAGAATGAAGGAGAGTTAAATTTAATATTAGACGTTAGAAAGAGATCACTTTTTTGTTCTATCCCCCCAACCGAAACTCTATGATTATAAATAGTATATGAAAGTAATGAACATCGCAAGTTTTTATACAATACAAAAGAGAAAAACATCTATGAATATTAATCCTGTCCGTTCACCACATATAAAATCCAGAAAATGAGAATGTAAAGCGTTGAAAGTAAATTTGATTTTGTTTGTTTGTGCGACCGCCGCACAACGCAGCATTAGCATAGTTTAAAATAGCTGAATTTCTGGATTACAATGAAAACAAAAAAGAAGCAAAAAACAGATAGTCCAGCAACATACCTGCGCGACATTGCAGCGAGAATCGTAAAAAGGGATAATCGTATTTGAAAAAGTTGGCGTGAAAAAAATCCTACAGCATTCGTTTAGCCGATCGGTGCCACGTGCCGCGCTCACACCCACCCACACAGACAGGCACACACACACACACAGGCACGCAAGTCCAAGCGCCACGCACGGGATCGATGGGTGTAAGCAACGAAATTAGTTCGACCCGCGCGCAAACACTCGGGGGGGGGGAAAAAAACTCCCAGCCAAATTATACTTTAGATCCCAAGATATGCCCTATACAGGCGCGAGATTAATCATTTGTTTTAAGCCGTTTCACAAATGAGGAGCCGCGCGCGTTCATTTTCATCGTTATGGCAAGCGAGCGCCGCCGCGGTTATAAGTATACATTGTTTACGCGCGCATCTCCCACCCGATTCAAACAATGGGCCAAAGAAGTGCGTCAGAACGAGCTTTCGATTGTCTCGCGCGCAGCTGAAAGGAACGAGCGATCTGCGCGGAAAGGATATAACACGCAAGATTACGACACGCGCAGCAATCTCTTCTTCAAAGTTGCGCGCAAAAAGGGATCTCTATAAAAAAGAAAAAACACACGATATGAGTGTGTGTGTGTGTGTGTGTGTGTGTGTGTGTGTCCTACCGCGGCGGCGAATTACACGCGACGACGACCTCGAAGACCCTCCTTCTGGAAATCCCCATACAATGTATATATATATAACAAGCGAATCGATACTAACAGTGTAACACAGTGTCGCGCGCGCAGTTTCTCTCTCTCTCTCTCTCTGTCTCTCTGGCCCATTATTTCAGCGACGTTTCCGGCGCCTCTCTCGTCCCCGGAGACTCTCGGCCGAGCTTATTCCGCACACGCGTCTTTTTAGGCGCGAAGTGCGACGTGCGGGCGGCTGCGGACCTTCTTTGCGCAGCCGAAAATTTATCGCGCGACCTCTCGTATACGGCGCGTGCGGCTCTCTGCATCCCTATAGGCTGTTCTTTCGGATCAATTCGACACGTGTGGTCTACGTTTTACGCGTGGATTCTAAAATAATATCACCCGGCCTTTACGTGTTTATTCGAGATGTAGAAAGACGGAAGTTTCGCACACGAGGCGCGGTTATTATTTCTTTGCGGTCAGCGGTGACTCATATTATACTTTTATTCGAGGAGATACTATCAAAAGTCTGAATTAATTGTCGGGCACTGCCGCTGATTTATAACGAGAATGAGATGAAGGTTTGTGCTTGTACTTCGGAGCTTGTCGTATAAGCGGAATGGAATTAGTGTCGCGGCGCGCGATCGGCTCGTCTATCCGAGAGCCGCCACACATAATAGCTATTCAAATCTAGCCGCGCGGGGACTTTTAGTGCGCGCGCCGACGAACTTTTGCCTACGGGGATATACAAACAGGATGCGCGGACTCGAGTGATTCAGCGGCTTGTTTACGCGCTATAACCGTAATTCCAGAAGTTTATAGTTATCAAGAAATACCAAAATCTTGCGCATTGTATTCTTTTTCATTATGCCGAGGCCAAATGGAATTTATTGTTTATCTCTAGATTTAAAAAATGGCAGGTATTACGATGAAACGTATATCGGCAATGCTTTCGTTAAAACGATATTTTCATCCACGTTTGCTCGACTCGATTATATAACGATAATACACAGCTTTTACAAGGGCTGGAAGCACAATAATATCGTTCGATATACGTTATACTCGCGCAATTGTACTCGTAGCGATCCACGCAGCTTTTACCTCACTTCGCGCAACGACGACGGCCACGATGAAAACGCGGTGAAACGTCTCGGTAGCGCCAATTACCAATTCCCTGCACTCACCCATTACAATACCTCGACGTACGATTACGCGCGCGATGCCTATGAACACACGCACGCACACACACACACACACATATATATCGTATACGATATACGTATGCAGTGTAAACATCGAACGCGGTACGGCGTCATATATATGTATATATATACGCGTTTTTCAGTCGCGGGATAGAATCGCTTTCATTTCGACGTATGTACGAAACGTTATTTTTTTTTTATCGTTTACGTATATATAATATTTTATGGATCTTGTAAAATGAATTGGCTATTTATGATGACCTTTTATATCGAACAGATTCCCGTTTAGCGCAGCACGATAAAAAAAAAAGTACGCGCGCTGCAAATTGTTAATATCTTTGACCTTTGTGAATTGACAGTCGATTTCTCTCTGTTTAAACGAACACGCTCTTTTATAATACGACAGAAATGAAAATTGTTTATAAATTGTTTCGGCGTGTTTGCGTGTGCACTTTAAAGCTTTATCTCTGCGCATTTATCGAACTGTGTATATCGCGCGACTTTTGTGCGCAGATATCTGACGCGCGAAACATATGGAAGAATCGATTGCGCCGACTAAACACACGCAAATAGGCGCTTAACAATATCTCCTGATCCATTAACCAGCCATCTAAATATGTTCAGCGATTGGCGAGTAGCTCGGCGGAAGACCTATAAAAACAACAACTGGCAGACTCTACACGACGGATAAGAGCTATACGCGCGGAAAAAGAAAAGTGCTAAGAGATCGATGCGCGGTGTCTATATATATATATAAAAGCGCGAGGCGATATCAGTCGAGCGCCAGCAGCAGCGGCTGATTCTCTCCCTCTTTCTCGTAAGCGAGGCAAAAGCGAAGAGAGACGAACAAAAGTCACAAGTGTACAAAGAGAGGAACATTCAGAAGGCCCACAAGTACAACAATGCAGTCGCACGTATCATCGTGTTTCGTGTTTCGCGCTCCCTTATATATTAGTCATCCGTTGCGTAAAAACCCATTTTTTTTTCTTCTGTATCAAGAGAGCGAGAAGTAAAAGTACAGCGCGAGAGATCGCAATCTCGGTCCGGGCGCATATACCGCACTGCATAGAGACGAAAAATTTATCGAGCGCCGAGTCAAATTTCGAAAGGCTCCGCGCGGCGGCGGCGTCGGTGCTCCCGTTTCCACGAGCTGCACGCGCGCCGGCGAAACTCGAGATTTTCCATCGTATTCCACGGACTCTTTTGCGCGATTTCGTGATTTCAACTTTTTTTTTTCGCTCATTCTCGTGCGTGGATAGGTATACAGTGAGAGAATCAGTTGATCGGGGAAAGCGATTTTGGCTCTAGATCACGTCGCCGACCTTATAAACTTTGGCTTTTATATAATTTTATCGAAGGAAAATTAATTTTGCGCGGAGCAGCAGCAGCGGCTTCCGCGAACATTTCGCACGCGAGTGCACTCGCGGCCGCCTCCATAAATATTGCGAATAAAAATGAAGTAATATATCGATTCGCATTTCAGCTGCCGTATTTTCTCGGTAAAGATGACAGAGCCAGGCCGCAGGCGAACGATTTTCTTATGGCTCTCGAACGAAATAACAAAAGTGCGCGCGTTATTTTGCCGCGCTCGTGAATGTACTTATCTTCGATTTTCTCGCTGTCTTTGATCGAATGTGCGACAGTTTTTGGAAGGGGATCGAAGGAAGGCTTGCGTTAGCTTATAATTATAGAATTTTGGCTAGTAACCTGTACGGTATGCGTAATATAATTTTTTAAGGAATCGTTAAAAATATCTTGGTGACGAATCCTGATAAATCGCCAATCCGTCTATTTTGAGTTATCAGTTTTACGCGATAAAATCGTTAACGTCTAAATTAGTTTCATTGTAATTGAAATTTGTAGTATTTTATTAAGTATTTCTCTCTTGGGTATGAATTTTTTCCGGTTATTTCGATCGAACGTAACGTATACTTTGTGTTAGGCTGCGGAAGCAAATGTTTCATCCGCGTGTCAACTTATCCAAATGAATTTCCTTGCTCGACTTCATCGACACCCCAAATGCAGGCAAGGATTCGAAAATCCGAAAGTACAAGTAGAAGGGTTGGGTTCGGGTTGGGAAGAAAGTTGTCAGCTCGGAGACGCACCTTTTGGCCGCAGCGCTGATACGTGTCTAAGAGCTTGATAGTGGAGGCGCGCACGAGGGTCTGCTGGTTCGGGCTCTGCTTCTGCAGTCCATTATTCTGCAGCGCGGTGAAAGCGGTGCCGTTGTTGCCACCGCCTACGGAGTACCGTTGCAGGACAGGTGGGTCCAATTGGTAGTCGCTGGTCGACTGCACGAGGGCGTGCTGGATGACCGGCTGGCCTAACTCGTACTCCAACTTGCGCTTCTTGCTGTGGTGGTGGGCGGTATTGCTGCCGCTGCCGCTACTGCTGCTGCTGCTGCTGCTGTTGACGCTGCTCGTCTGCTGTGTTTGGATGAACATGTCACACATTCCCTGAGGACAAAAACAACGAGCCACCCATTAGTATTCACTTTCGCTAAAGGATC
Organism: Megastigmus dorsalis; assembly: GCA_900490025.1. NCBI lineage: Eukaryota > Metazoa > Arthropoda > Insecta > Hymenoptera > Megastigmidae > Megastigmus > Megastigmus dorsalis. The sequence goes on along the minus strand of UELU01114804.1, from coordinate 38,051 downwards.
TTTTTCCTTTTCATCAAAGGGATCATTTGGGGGGATCTGTTTTTAAGCGACCAAGTACATAACGCAGACCTGTGCAAGGTAAGAGTACCGATGCGTGGATATATTGACCATTGGGTGTCCAGGAATTGGTACTCTTATCTTAGTGTTTGGTATTCCCAGTGAAAAGTTGAAAAAAAAAAATCATTATTTTTTCTTGAAAAACACATTAACTTTTATTGATTCGTATAAAAATTAATGAGCTTGAAGTTTATAGTATGCGCTAAATATTTTAAGTGAAAAACAGTTCTAAACTTATGTTAAAACGATTTTAAAATGTGAATAATTTACTTTAGCAAAGTGGGCATTCGCGCGAAAATATTTAATATTTAGTACGATACAAATATATGGGTTATTCAATCCTCAAAATATGGGTAAAGTGTGGCCAAAGTTATGTATTGAAAATATGTATAAGAATGTTATATTTCATGTATGGGCAATGCATGGAACAAATCTCTAGAAAAACATTGGTCACATTACACTTTTTTACAGAAGCGTTCACGTGTAAAGTTGTTTCGTAAATATAATGTTTTACACCTTATCACTAAAATATTTAGCGTTGAAATTGTTGAAGATAATTTGAAATTGGCAAAATCAATGTTAAATTAATTTAACTTGAAACTTTGTAACATGTAGCACATCATATATTATTTGTCTATTTCATACAGAAAATGATAACGTAACACTTTGGGCTTATGCAAATAACAAGTTTACAGAACACTTGGTTAACTGGTAGCAACTACATCACATGTTATTTTTGTAGCAAAAATGTAAAAAAAACATACATAACTTTATGTCTTACACACAAGTTACGCGTATGCAATTAAAATATGATATTTCCTGCAGAAATTAAAATTTCTCTATTTACGTAAAAACCTTCAGAAAATTATTAGAATTTGATCGAATTTATTAACTACTATCATTTATTTTTTTTTTAATCCTTCAGTTTTGCTATAGAGGTGAATATTACGAGTGAGACTTTCAGAAATATAAAAAATAACCACATGAAAAAACTGGACTATCTAGTTCCTATCGCATTCGCCACGCAATCCACTCATGGGGTTAATATGCTTTTAGCATGCAGCTCGAGTTATACGCCATATAAAAAATTTAAACTAAAAAAGGTCAATAAATCTCTAGCTTATATATATATATATATCCTGATCGCAGTGGTAATATCAACCTTCGCGTAACGTTTAGATTTTTACAGCAGTTTGCGAAACTATAATTGAATCGAAACGCTTTTCTAAATTAAATTTTTACGATCCCGAAAGTTTTCGAAAGTTTGCTTTCAAACAAAAAAGCTTTAATGCTGGTTCATAAGATCGATGACGAATCGCCACAAAAGTGTAATAAGAATACTTTATCAATGCTCGGAGCTGTACCAATAAAAATCTATCTATCTAAATTTTCAATTTACTGAGGCTCATTTATCAATAAAATCATCCATTACACACAAACTCGCCTATCAGCATCGCATAAACGCAAAAAGTCATTCGCCTCGTTCGATTCGTCAACTCACAGATTTTCCAGTAAACATCGTATCAACAGCAGGACGTATGCACCAAACACAAAGTCTACACACACACACACATACACTGGGACGGAGAATGGAAAAAAACTCGGCCTCCACATCGCTTATCAAGCGTCGATTTTACGATGCGATCGATCGACATCGAGGCGCACGCTGCGACGCCTCGTTATGCACATCCAGTCGCGGAAGGAAGTGTCGGCAATGCGTAGGAGAGGAAAGAAGGAGAGGAGGAAAAAGAAGTAAATTCTTACAAGCGAGTCGTTATAGTTTTGCCCGCACACGTGCGCAGAGACTTTTCTCCGCGCTGCTCCAATTATAGTCGCCGAGAGAAACAGCGCGCGTGAATCCACGCTATATGAAATGCGACTGGTGGATACGGGGTGTTGGTGGTGGTTTTTTTTTTTAGAGAGAGGAGATTGGACGTTGGACACAATTTAGATCGTTTCGTAGACACAACTTTAAAGCTGTTTGCGTTGTGGCTGGAGAATGAGTTTGGCTAAATTTTTAAATATCTTATATAATAAATTTCACGCGAGTTTTCAGTATTGAGAAAGAATCGCGAGTGAAATACAATCTCCAGATATTCCTTGTGTTGCATCTGCGTGGCAGCGTTGCAAGTATGTTTGCGATGCTTCATTATTCATCGGACTTGACTGTATCAGATGTAGATAAAATTTACTGATGTGGAAAAAGAATGAGCGACGCAAGACAATAGAATATTAAGCGTCTTTAGACCTGCGGCGATTAGATTTTCAAAGTATAAAAAAATACACTTGACAAAGGAACTTAAGCTCTTTGAACGTGCAGTATAAATATATATGAAAATAAAGCTTCGGAGCTTAAAGCCAGCATGCAATAAATCAATTAGACTTTTCATATATTTTTCAACTCTATTCCTTATTGATTTATTTAAATCGCTTGAGCGTAAATCAAGAGATTATCCAAATATTTTATATAATCTTTCCCTTGTCGTATATATTATCGGGACTTGAATAAATTACGTTATTTCTGGCACTGAAAGAACCGCATTGTTCCTTTGACCAACAGGAAAAGAAAAACGAAAAAAACCATTGAACTCGAGGAAAATCAAACCGCGCAACTTCGAAACAGATCTGTATACCATCTACAAATTCTCGCATCTCTCACAGTCGCGCAACTATATACGCGCGAAAATACACGAACGCGCGTCAACCTCTCTTATTCGGAGCTCAATCCTATCAGCTCGAGCATCGGCAAGAGGTGCGAGAAAGGTGGAAGAGCATCAGCATACATGTGTACAATCGATTTCCAATGTGCAGCTTGCGCTCGCCTGGTCGGCCGCGAGTACGAATATATCGTGGATTTTATCGCGAGCCACGAATCTTGGACTCTCCACATGCACATGCGCGTATATACGTGATCGGCAGCTGGTCTGTTGTTGCACTCATGGCCGCCGGCGTACAGAACGAGTATATATAAGTGTAGCGGCGGCGGCGCGAATCCTTCCCACGAGTTTCGCGACCTACTTCCCTCTTCTTCTTCTTCTTGTGTTCCTGCTGCTGCTGCTCTATAAGAGTGTATACACTGCACATGAGTCAACCGGGGCTGCACATATTAGTCATCGCCTATCGTTCAACTTATATGCACACACACATGAGCGCTTCGATCGTTCTTCTTCTCCATGCTATACACTCTTTTCTCCCTATATCTCATCTAATATATCGTTGCTCTAGAGTCGAGGTGCAGGTATAAGCGATTCGCTTTGGTTCAGCATTGCCGGATGCAACTAAAGAATGCAAAGAGGGTATACGGATGGGACTGTAGCTCCACGTGAAGAACGCGAGAGAGCCCAAAGTGATGGTGCGCGCGGTGTTTTTCGGGGTACTTACTACAACGAGACTTTTATTCAATTGGTTATATTATGCATTTTATATCTTAGATATGGCGAGTTGCGTTTTTTAAAAAATTGATTTATCCATCATTACAACTCGATGCCTAATACATATATATATAGCGAAGAGTGTGGACAGTTACATTTTTCACGATCACCTCGTGATACGCGAAGATTCGTACACGACGTTCATGCTTTATGCAGCGTAACACAGCTCTTTCGTTTTTTTCCTTTCCTCCGTGCTCGCGAATAATGGCATGTTTATCCTTTACGAAGTCTGGTATCGTGGAAGTTCAATTTGTATCGTCGCGTTTAATGCCTCGATAAATGTTTTAAAGATGTTAGGTACACACGAGCTTGTGAATAATTGCCGTTTTTGCAGTATAGGTATAAAGAGAAAATAGTTTCTGGTATATTATTAGGTATAGTATTCATATGTTTGCGAAAGTAAAAAATTTGCCAAGAATGAGGAGAGAATATTGCAAAGTGGACGAAATTACCGAACGGAAGAGACGTGGACTGCGGAAGGATACGTTTGTATTGCCTCTGTGAAAGATATTGCACAGAGAAAAGTTTCGTCGAATATGGAAGTTCTTGTCTAAGGAATATCGGAGGAATTTTCAATATTCCTACATGGCGGAGTATTCGCCAATATTATGTTTTGTGCTAAAATTTTCAATGAAATGCTGCGTTTCCACAATTTTGTGCTGCTCCACTGTTGAAGAACAGGAAAAAGGCGGACAAAGAGAAGTTTCCAGTTTTACTTTGGAATAAAACCATTTTCTCATTGAAAATCGACAAAGTAAGCAAATATTTATGACTGAGAAATGTATGTAGCAGTTAAAGACAGTGAGACTACCATATAGACTGTAGATATTGGTCATTGAACCATAGTAGATAGACTTACGTCTATGGATTATTACGAAATCACAAAATAATGAACGACAGGTATTACATAATGAATTACATGCAGTAGAGACCTATAAGCAACAACACTCGATTCAAGATACAGATTATTCAAAAGTTTAAGCACTAAATCAATATATAGCTAAAATTCATTCTGCTCGTACACCGAATAATTAGGCTTTTTACGCTTTTAGTGTCCTAAGAGCAAAGGTAACGTCGCACGTCGATGTATCCGAAAGCTGATGTATGAGTTTACAGGGCAATATAACATGGACACTTAAAGAGCCGCTGTAAACCCAGCCGCGCGTGCGAAGTGCCTATGTAAAATTACTCTGGCATCTCGTATGTTAATTACGCGAATCCAAAACCAGCTAATTATTCATAAATTGCGTTTCTCTACGAAATTCCATTTCCCTTTAATGGTCGCCGTCGTGGGATATATATATATATATTTATTAAAATGTAAGTAGCTCGATGTGTTTAGCTTAGAACTTCGGTTACGGTTCGAATAAACTTTATTATTCCGAAATGTTGGAAGTAAATAATATATTCAAACCAGATTTCGTTGGTACGGTATATATACAACAATTTATATTTCGGTATAAATTAATTCTAAGGTAAGCGTGTAGACTACTGTGAGGATAACATTTACTTCGTAAGTAACCTTCGCTAATGTTTTTAGTCGGTATATATCCAAGTGGAAAGTCAATAGAATTTTCATCGAACGCGTATAAAACACGATTTTCCTAATCCGCGTCTTGATAAAATTTTAGAAAACAGGTTTATCTATCGGGTATTTTGTAAACGCGAGGTTATACTATCCGCGATTGCTCGGCGTGGAAATATGGATGGCGCAGCTTTGGTATGCGGCGAGCTGTTATAATTAATCGTTAGCTGGTCATGTTTTCGATAAACTCGCCACTGAAACATTGATCACCGTCGTACATGCACATGCGTACTGACGACGCGACGATTGCGGCAGTCATTACTTTTCAATTTCGAATGAAACATTATAGCCATTAATACAAAACTTGTAAATGCGTGGCCTTCCAATGCGCACACATTTTTTGAATACTTGAAAATGATTCAGATTAATATTTGAGTAAAAAAAAATTAATAAAAATCTTCGTTATGGATAGGTTATTTAAGTGTAAATTGATAAAATGAGTTTTTTCTCCATTGTACTTCTAATTAAAGATCAATTGAAAAGTTCGGATTGTAATTATAATTTTAATTAATTCTTCGATCGTTCGGAAAAAATGAACCGAATAGAGAAAGAACAGTTTCTTCGTTTTAATAATACTAAACCGGATTTCTATTTCGGTATAATTTATAAAAAAAGTTAAAAGAACATGTGCTAAAAATATCTAAGATACGCGGAAAACAATTATTGACAGTAGCAATAAAAATAATAAATTATTATTAGTAGCAGTAATAATAGAATTTTGGCACATTCAGAATTAAAAGTATTCAACAAAACCTGCTCAGTCAGATGAAAAAAAGAACCATAAACAAAAGAAAAAAGCAATAAATTTCTATTGTAAATTGTGTATTTTACATTGAGGACAAACTTTTGAGGTCAGATGTATCGACGTCTTTAGCGATTTTACACGGAAAAAAATCGCAAGCAAACATTACTTAATTTAGCTCGGCAGAAAATATTCGGTAATACATACTGAAATAACAGTCAAATACAAAGTGCTTAAATAATCAAGCAAAGATTACTTTGCCGTCTTCCAATCTCGAGTGTGTATAATGCACTCTCTTTTACTAAAATGTAAACATTAATTATAACTTTTCAAGTTATTTAATTTATAAGTCCTAATTTTATATTCAATATTTTCCGAATTTGTACACCCTGTGTATTAAATACGCTTGTTGGTTGCTATGTACATATCACACGGTGTAAACAACTACAGCGGCAAGCGACAGAAAATAAAATAAAATAAAATAAAATAAAATAAAATACAAGGCACATTTTGTAAATAATTATTATATACTTATCGTTACCTTATATAATGTACTATATTAAAAATAAAAAATTTAACGCAGAAAATTAAACATTTTTCTCAAGTTTATTACTCAAGCGAGCAATAATTACTTGATTGGCTAGGTAAAGTATGCCTAACTTCTTTTACTCGATTGATCAAGCAAAATTTACTGAACTAGTTCTGTAGATGTTCTATAACCGTCAATCACATCTTGCTTGATCAGTTCAGCTCAAGCTATTCGGTAAATTATGCTTGAAGGTTCATGAAACTCTGCTTGCGATTTTTTTCCGTGTAGCGAAGGAAAAGGAAAGAACAGAACCATCGAGAAACAAAACGCTCACTGATTTTTTACACTTCACATAAGATACACATAACCTCCAAACCTCCAAACTGCTACAGTAAGTTGCAACACTTCCCTGTGCCCAAGCCATATTCTATCGTAGCAATGATATTAAACACAATGTAACGATCCACCACTACGTCCCATGGACGATTACAGACTACGTCAATTGCGTAAAATATCCAAATCAATCATAGTATTTTTGGGAATCAGATACTATCCGTCAGTCTCGCGATATTCCGCGTAATTTATATATGTAGTCCGAGGTTTCATTCTGATAGTCCAAAGCAAATGTAAATAGTCCCGAGTCGAGCTCGCGTATCGTTGTATATATCTCGAATTCTTTCGACAGATAGAATGAGTCACACGATTGGAACATTAATCGATCGATCGCAAATCCAAGGTAGCTTAGTCGCGTGGATTTTCGAATCTGAAGCGGCCTTGGATGAGTCTTGTAACATCCTTTCGAAATTAGATCGAGCCAGGATCAAAGTGGCCATTGATTAGTCGATCGCATGATTGCAGCTATATATATATACTCTTTTCTAGTGCATGAGTTTCGAGTGAGATTTCAATAACACCATTGATCTGGAAGCATTACGGTGATACCTATGAAAAACCACTTTATATCACTCTGTTAGAATGTATGTTGATTAAAAACTTGTTTCATGGCAACATTTGAGAGAACTGTACAGAAACTCTTAAGTGGAGTAAAAGTTTGACGATATACGATATTATTATTCGTTTAAACATTGATTAAAACCTACGATAGGATATCTTTTCATATTTTTCGTGCTCGAACAGTTAGAAATCGAAAATCTTCTATTCCACATACCTAGTAAAGATTTTACGCGATAAAAAAGTAGTTTTAAGTTATAATAAGCGGGAGCGAAATTGGATCTACATGAGTTATCGACATAAACCCAGGGACAGTTACATCTTTTGTGCAATTGAAGGACTGAGAGATCGTTATTGAAAAACGGATAGTTTAAAGTACCGAACTTCATTGGTTACGACTTCAAATGGTTGACCCAGAATCACGAAGATTTATAAACGTTTTATGACTTTTTGCATCACTGTTCTTTTTGGAATGAGTGATGGCAGCTCAAAGTTGTTCACTACAATTCAATGTTTAATAAAGTGTAGGGTAATTAAACTATAATCCAGAATAAAATTAAAAGGAGTGATTTATATCACAACGGTGCTTTAAAGAGTGTAAATAACTGTGCTAGTTTAAATTACGGTTATATTTTTAGAAGTTCTGCTAATTGAGTTTCATGATACCCGTTTAAACCTATACTGTATCATCAGCTCTTATTTATATCAAGAGCTTACACAAGCTCTTTTATATAATTGATTATTGCAAGTTTTTTAATCAATGTATATAAATTATTAATTACCGCTCAGCATTTAAAAACTTATGCACAATCGCTCCAAAATACCATTTGAAAATTCTACCAAGTGTATAGGGAACATATAAAAGTCACTCCCATCCCATTGGTGAATGGCAAGCAACAGAAAATAAAAATCTCCGAACTTTCCGTTAGAAGCTCGTCGATCAAATCCTGACTCTACGTAACGCAAGATTTCGCTACAAGGCCCAGGCCTCTTGAATTTCTGTAAGTATTTGAAAAGAGAAAAGGTCAACGAGTCTCATAAGCCCCTTCTCTCTTAACACGTTAGTCGCAGACGGTATACCCACTAACCACTACACATAGACTCGCGTTATTCGATCAAGAAAGATGTGACGCGCGCTCCTTACACGCATAATCACATACGCACACACTCACTATATTATATAAAAGAGAGAGAGAGAGAGAGAGAGAGAGAGAGAGAGAGAGAGAGAGAGATACAGACACGTAGGAGAACTATCATCGCGCTTCGATGCATCGGAGCCGTCGCTTCTCCCGTCCGCTGAGAGACTCGTTTCTGTCGATTCAACTTAATGATGATTTTTAAGCGCTGCAGTAACACCACCACACAGCAGCAGTTGCGACAGCTCTCTGTTGTGTCCCACTTTCGCGACCACGCGAGAGAAGGAGACCAGGCGATATATAAGTAGTATATGTATATCTCGTTGTACTCTCTCGTTACTACATTGCCCCCGCGCGCGACACTCGAACTCCTTAATAAATCGTATGGATCGGCGCGAAAATAGTATTCTACTGACTGTTTCTCGTAGTCCGAGACGTTGCCGGACAATGAGAGATCAGCCTATATATGCGATGGACACAGTTCGGCGAAAGAAGCCAGGAAAACAAAGCGGATTGATGCCGGCTGCATAATCCGCGCATGCGTATAAGTCCTATCGGCCGCGTGTAGTGAACACGCGGATAAATAACTGCACACCTCGATTCCCGCTTTTTCTCTTATCCATCGCGATACATGCAGAGTATAGAGTCTGTACCAGATTGCATTAGTTTCACTGAAATGCTACTGTAAAATCTAGTCCTTAGAGGTTTTTTTCTTATTCGTTTTTAGCGAATGTAATTAGAAATTGCACTAAATTGAGGACGAATAGATTGCGTATAACAAGATTAAAATGTACGAAAGTGAGTAAAAAAATTGTAATTTTTTTTAACAAAATATGAAAGAATGTGCCTCTTTAAGATTGACATAAAGACACTTGTTAAATTAGACATATTTAAATAGTATTTTTATTTGCAAATCGCAGAAAACCACTTTTTGGAAAATTACCGATTTTTAAAATTGCTTTTTAGGATATCAAGATAATTTTTTTTTATTTTTATTTGTAAAATCGCAGAAAACCACTTTCCGGAAAATTACCGATTTCTAAAATTAAAAATGTGACAATAGATATTAATTAACATTTATCGTATAACATTTTGATAAAATTCATATGTTTAGTAACTTTTGAAAAGGTGTTGAAACAATTATTGCAAAATAGCCATTTATTCAACATAATTGTTTTTATAATTTAGATCAACTATGATAAAAAAATATAAAAATAACTTAAATCTATATTTTATTTGAAGTTAGTACCTATATAAGAAAAGTAAATCTTTCGTCTTTTCTAACCTGACATTTTAAATACATCCACCAGACCGCGCCAAACGTGCCTCCCTGATCTGTCAATTTTACCTCTCTAATAGAATAGGGAGGGCACGCTTGGCAGTTTTCTTTTATAAGAGATAAAAAAATACTGCGTGCCCAAATGGGTTTAAACGTTACGGTATTCGATTATTAAAGGAATAAAGAGTGCATGAATATTTAAAAGAAAGTTCATATCCATTTCCTCTTTTATTTATTCTATTTTAAACATTTTCTGCCAGTGGTGCCCTACTCTCCCCTACACTTTAACCTACTGCGCATCATTTTGACAGCTTGTAGGTGAACCACAAACCGTATATTTCTTGAGGACGTTCTCTGGCAAATAGTTTTTCTTTATCTTTAAACTTCCATTTTGTTTTAATTTTGAGATTAATGTTCCTATATACTGTTTTGAGTATGCTTATTACAAAAACCAAATTCATAAACATATGATGTAATATTACGAGTACATCTAGGTTGCAGTCTGTACTAAAGTTAGACCGCACTTCATTTTTTGACATTTATATTATTTTTTAACTATTGCTTTATAATTTAGTATTTTATGGTATTGCAATAATCGATAGATTTTATTAATTATAATGTAATTTAATAATGACTTATAATATAAAAATGCACACTTAAAACTTTAAAGTGAAAAATTATTTTAACTTTGCATTAAAACTTTTTGATTTTACAAGCCAATAAACGTTCTCATTTTAAACTTTTGACAAAACTTGTTCCATTTTTACTTGTTTATGTTTTTTATTGTTTATAAAGCTTAATACTTTTGTACACTTTATCGCACGATTACATACTTTTCTTCTAATGATGTAATAATGTAGAATATGATATAATGCATAATGTATAATGTATAATATATAACGTAATAATAATATATTAATCTAATTTCAATAGTTAAAGAAATCGCTTTGTATAAAAAATCGATTACTTTGTCAGTATTAGTCTCTGTTTTTTGCACATTCCCCATAGTTGTATTCATTCCGTATTCTGAAAATGAAATAAAATAGACGCTTAAGTACGAAACACCACACTATCGCTTATGATTTAGAAAGTAATAACTCGATATTTCTTTTAAAACCTAACCTAAAACGTGTCAACATTAAATGTAAAGTATTCAAATACTTTAGCTAGTAAAATATAATTTTAAAAGAATAATCGAAGTTTTCTCAAGGTTTTTTTCTAATTCGGCAAAATAACAGCGAAACAGAGTGCTTACCGGAAAAAATAAATAGATATAGTAGATACAAGGAAAATTGTCTGCATAAAACAACTTTTCACTTTGCAACGTTTTTCAAGTCTGTCCACGGACGTTCTTCACTGGTTCAGAGTTCCCATGAGACTGACGGGCAGGTTCACTTCATACACCTTACTTGCACACAGTTTTCACTCGTAGGTAGAATCGGCCAACGTTATATATCTGACTTTGTACTTATAAGTTATTAAAATAAGCGTGGTCAATGCTTAGAAACAGACACCGTCTATGCGAGGAACTGATACTTCCATCTTTTATTACCCCCTTTCTTTCTTTGGGCTTAGGACTAACCTGGGCGCTACCTGCGTACCGCACACTAGAATACTTGAGGATTATCCCTAACTTGGAAAATCCAAGTATATTTTGCCAATCGTCATATTTTTCCGGCAGTTCCGAAATTTAGAATAATTGTGCAGTTAATACAGCCATAAACAAACTCAAACCCTATATGAAACATGCGAATTTTTCGCAGACATAGATTTTGCACATAAACGCAGTGTCCACGAATTGTTAACCGAAACCGATGCTAAGCCTCAACTGTAATTACTAAATACAACTGCAAAGTAAAGTTGTTTTTGCGAATCACTGTTTACAACAAATACTATTATCCAGTTTAACCTAAATGCTAATATAATAACATATACGTGTATGAATTCAAATTCAGTTGGATCTAAATAAATGTATATAGCATAAAGTCAAAGTGGTTTTCAATGACTTGCCAAAAAAAATACAATATTTTTCATTGAATACCGTTTTAAATCGTATTATAGACGTATCGACGCCTTACGGCCCTCTTATCACTCTACACCATATAGACAGCTCATTTATTTCTACACACCGATGATTACTGATTAAAAATGTTGGTCGACACACATCAATATTAAAGGCCAAGTCATGGAAAATGGAAAAGAGCTACATTTATTACATAACGTTATCACGAAAATGTATCGTTCATGAAAAATGCGATCCCATATATATTTTTCAGCGAAAAGAACCTTCCTCGCCAGGGTTTTGTATATATACGCTTTGTTCTGCTAGAGTGGATAAAAGTCTCGCGTTACGAACATAAAGTGGCAACAAATTGATTAAAAATTGGAATTTGATCCGGTAGAGCGGAGCTTTCTGAACTTTAGTTAATATCAAGCGCGTATATATATATAAATCCGTAGCCATTACGTTTTGTACATACGCACTGCAAAGTGTAAAAGTTCGAAAAAAATGATTAAAATTTTTTTATTGGAGCACAAAATATTTGCTCGATTTAAAGGTATACAAAAAATGTAAATTTGTGATTTGTTCGTTTATCAAGGTTGCATCGATAGTATTGTCTCGTATTATAGTTGAAAGGATACAATCCTCGAGCTGAAATCGTATGTATAGTTTACAGTCCACGTCCATGTATCCGAATATTAGCTGTGCGAGTAAAATTTTTTAAAAGAAAACATCTCGCAAATAAAAGATCCATTAGTCCAAAGCGTACATATGTATATATATATAGCCTCGAATATCTGAAAAATCGATATATACGCGCGCGAAAGGGCCGAGCTTCGTGCACGCACGATATGTGTCCTTCGTTGTGCGCTTGTAACGAAATTCAATCAATTCGTGCAACGAAAACATTTCGAAAAGCTGGGTATATTCGGGCGAGTCCTGGCGCGCGAGAGTATTCTTTGCCCAGTGCAGAGATACCTATATACTTTTTTTGACGGATGGGCCGGGCGGGGCTTTTCATGAAAATATCGTAAAAAACCAACTGCGAGAGAAGTGATAAACGAGGAGAGATTCGTTTCTTTCTACGCTGCAGTTACGAATGACAAAGGCAATATCAATCATGCCGAGTGCAAATAGAGTTCGTTTCATCAAGAAAGAGTCGGAATAATCTCTTCTCCAATAGCCCAGGCTTAATCCTGTCCCCTTTTTAAATCTATTATTTTTCCTTTAGATTTCGAAAAGTGCGACAATAGCTTTTATGCACACCACTCACTGTGCACAAAAGTTAAAACATCCATAGTCTCTTATACAAAGTTCTCATTTTTTTATACACGAAAACGCCCGTGTACCTAGCATCTCAGTTAATTAGAAAAACAGCTATATCGAATATCAGTGCATATCTCCATCCCAATTCTAAATATAATTCTCTCCCCGATTCTTTTATAAATATGCGAGCTTTTTACATCGCTATATAATTCGATTGTTGATTCCGGGCCGAAAAGTTCCCTTAATTAAAGCGCATACAGCCTCGCGGCGCCGCAAACCTAACGTATGAAAAAATAGTATCGAAAAAATAAAAAACGAATAACAAGCATCGACCTCCATTTTATTTTTTGACGCTGCACGCAGAGCAGGTATATACGCATGCGGTAGCGGCGGAGAGAGAAAGAAAATATAACTACACACAGTTTCAAGCGCGAAGTGCATGAGTGCAGCACAGGCGGCTCTACTTTGGCTCGATGAAAGGCTTGTGAGCAGCAGCAGCAGCAGCAGCAGCAGCAGCATGAGAGCGCGATGAGAGAGAGAGAGAGAGAGAGAGAGCGACTGCGCGCCGCGACGACGGCGGCGGCGGAGCTCTCGGAAAGAAAACGAGTGGAAAAATAGATGACGAATATGAAAGCGCGTATGGTATAGAGAGAAGGGAAACTTTGAGGGGCTTTCGTAAATAAAAGAAGTTTTCTTTCTCTCCGCCGCCGCTTACAATATGCTGCTGCCGGGGCAGCAGGGCTTTTACGTGTCTGTGCGTGTGTGTGTGTTTGTGTGTGTAAAGGTGCTCAACTCACGTAGGTATACGGCGTGTATCTATCCGCTAATTTATTTATCGGCTCACGAGCCGCGTTCCGAGGCTCTGGATCTAAGCGGTATCCCGATACATTATGCATAGTCGCGCCGCTTCTCTGTACGTACTCTTTTATAATTTCTTATTCCATTGTGCGCCGGCGGAGTGGCGTCTTGTATAAATATGACCTTATGTGCTGCACTCCAAAAGAGCGGACGGGAGGGGGGCGGGCGCCTTTGAAAGGATTTCGCTGTTTGAGCGTTACATCGATGGTAAATAAACGAGAGTCGGCCGCGGCGAAAAGTCATTCTTTCCGCGCGTCTAGTGAAAAAACGATTGGAAAAAAAAAACAGCTTTCCACGCGCGTGCGCCTTAATAATCGTTCCCTTATAACTGTACACGATTGTGCAATTACTGCATTAAAGGGAGAAACATCGTTCTATAAGAGAAAATTCTTTTAACAGCGGAAAATATGCTGTGCGCGCATTCGGTGTGCAGTAAAAGCGCTGTTTTTTCCGAAAGTGTTTTTTGCCATTTTTCGCAGGGAGAGAGAAAAACGATATTTTTTGCGAAAATATACTTCGATGTTATTATTCTGTTATCTCGACGAAATTAAGGTCTCGCGGTTTGTTTATAAAATAAAGAGCGTATAACGTGTGCACACTGATGCAATGGACTATTCTTCGTGTATACCGAGCTCCTGAGTCTTTAGTTTTGTTAATTGGGCGTGGATACAAATAATTATTGGCCTTGGAACAGACAGTTTACAAATAAAAAAAATTACCCGCAGTACAGTTTTGAAAAAAATAAAAAAATTCTCATCCAGGGATTTGATACTGCACGGAGTACAAACGCGTTCTATCGTATATATCATAGTCTCAACTCTGTTACTCGCGCAAAAGAAATTAGTAATTACCTCGCATGTAGTGTATGTGCGTCTTATATATATATATATACATATACACACAGCAGCAAAGAGAGGAACGAGCCCACCTTAAATGGCATGCATTTTCTAACAAAGTATAACTAATGAAGCCGATTCGCGCGGTCTCTCTATATGACAAAAGCGTCGCGCGCTCTGCCTCCGTAGTTGGCATAGCAGTCACGGACACACACACACACACACCAGCAGCAGCGCACGCGGAAAACTTGGACTTGGCTTGGATTACTCGAGAAACGTATACCACCGGAGACCAGTGCATACATATATATATACATCTCGAGGAAAATTTCGTAGCGGAGTAAGAGGGAAAAGATAGGTTATATTTGTGCCAGTGGTTTTTCCATTGCGTTTCTTTATTAGACTAATGGGGTGGCACGTATATATGTGAGTGGGAGAATCGATGCAGGATTGTAATGGAACTGTTTAATTATCTAATTATAAAGTTGATATTATCTTGATGCTCGCCATGTCCCATCTTATAAACAAACTATACCAGTGCAATGGCGATACAAATAAAATTTTCAACGATTAATATGCCCGTCGTCAACTGCACTTTCCCAGAAAAATAAATAAAAAAAAAGCTCTCATAGCATCGTCGAGAACGTCGTCTGCCGCAAAATAAAAAGTGGAGCAGCAGCAGCAGCAGTCGTTCTTCCACGAGCGCGCGATTAATCCCGGAAAAAAAAACACACTGCACGTTGCACGCGAAGCCACATCTGCGCGTCCCGAAAATTTCGACATGTTCGTCTTCGTCGTCGAGAGAGGCTCATTGTACGCTCGGCCGAGAGTAAAGAGAGAGGAGAAAGAAAGAGAGAGAAGGAAGCGGGACGCGCCCCGGCATAGCACCGCACAGCTCTGAAGATCGGATTACTGGCGCGGCGAGAGAGAGAGAGAGAGAGAGACAGAGAGAGAAGAGCAAGTATATAAAGTGGTGCGCATGGGAGGAGAGTGAGAGAGAGAGAGAGAGTGGAGTCTGTGCTCGAGTGTGTGCAGCGGAGGCAAAATAACGCGGACGATGCATGATGTGCTGCTGCTGCTGCTGCTGCTGCCGAGGCTGCTGCACATATAGCGAGGAGGGGGAGAAGATGAGGAACGAGTGTATTTTCCATCTCGGCGTCGAATTTTATGCACTTTTTTCGCGTATATCGGGGATGACGGTGTAAGGTAACGCGAGAGCTTGCTCCGCTCGTTTGTTGCGGTTAAAAATAATCGTTTGTTGCCTGCACTCTCTCCCTCTCTGTCTCTCTTTCTCTCTCACTCCAGGGCATCAACGCAAGCCGAGGGTATACAGAATCAACGCTCCGACATGGAGGTTCGCGTGCGGTGGTGTGCGTACGTGCGTTGGAGCGCGAAGACCCGATGGCTAATGCGTACCGTAGCCGCGTTTTGAGACCTGATTGATACTGTTAAACTGAATTGGAAGGTACATTGGGCTTTTGTTTAAACTGAATATTCGAGTGTAAGATGTATATAGAACGAGTCTTTTCCGTCACGACTCACTAAAGAATTTCTTTTAAAAAAGTACAAATTAATGCATAACGTTTAAATAGTCTAGATAGAATTTAGTTCTTAACGACGTTATGTTTCAGCGGATCGATGAAAAGCAGAAAAAACGATTAGTTTACGGGAGACGAATGATTAATTTCGGCGCACAAGATGTAAGATCGTTGGAAGTGGAACGCGCAAATATCCGAGATAGAGAGAGAGAGAGAGAGAGAGAGAGAGAGAGAGAATGCTGCACATTGGCTTAACAAGCACGGCGAGCATGTCGCGCGACTCGCTCATCAATTATTCCTGGATTATGTGCCCATCCCGCAAAAGGTATATATAAATCTAATCAAGCACAGCATACAAAAAAAAATATACGATCGGACGAAGGCAAACAATACCTTGTACACATCGAGCGCTTATAATTATATGCTTGCTTCTATCCTTAAGCAAATGGAATTCGAACCATTTGGATGCCAATGGTGAAAGGTACATCATTTCACAAACGGTAATTAACAGCGGATGAGATTTTCTTTTGAGATTTAAAAAAAAATGCAAAAAAATACAGAAAATTACAGACAATGAGCTGGCAAAGAGACACACCAACGAGGATGAAAAAAAAGAAGCTTCGTGTGCTCGTCCGTCTGCAGTAACGTTATTTTCATTTTCAAAATACAACAACGGAACAATAGCGGATTCAACTAGCCTTGCATACACGGCTGTATACGACGAAAACTCGAAACTTTCCCTGCGGCACGGGCTAGAGCATTTAGCCACGGCTGGCCCCGTCGTCGTCGTCGGGTATACGTATATATACCAAACGGGACACGCTTTCGTCCATAATCGTAAAACGACACACACACCAAAAATAACCGTGTATTTTCCAACGTGCCGCTTGTCGCGCGCTTACACTACACACGGCCATTATCACCGTTCTAAAACTGGACTATCAACTCTTCTTTCATTCGGAAATATATTTTTTTTCATTGCGCGCCGAGGAAGCATTATTATTTACCCAGCGATTCGCGCTCTTTGCGAAATTTATGGCGGATGGGCTTTTAAAACAATCAGTTTGCAAGTGGCTGCCGCTGCAGAGAATATATAACTGTCGCACAGTTATAAATTACACACAGTTTTGATTTCGCAACGCGAAAAGTTTATTTAAAGACAAGGTGCTCCGAAACGAAGTGAGAATTCGAATGAGTGCCGCGCAGATTTTACCATCTGTAATGGTCTTCGTTATAGCGTAGGTATATGCTCGAATTATTTTCCGTGAAGTTTTTCATGAAAATTCTTTAAAATTAATGTGGGAATCAGATTAGAGTGACTTATATTACCATATCTACCGAGGGGATCTAAAGCTATCGCATAACGGAATGCCAGAAAATTTCAAAAGTTTGAAAACTTTTGGGTTGAAAAAATCGACTTACGCTCTCTCTTTCTCTCCCACAGGAATCTTTTTAAATTTTATTACCCGTAATATTACACGCTAAATATTCAAGAGTGAAAATCACTCTAATGGTTGTATTAAAACAACTTTAGCTTGGAGATTTTGTTCGAGCTACTAATATTTAATTTTGTATTAGGGTATATACATTGATACTAAAATTATTTTAATGCAACCATTAGAGTGGTTTTTACGTATATTATTAAATATTTAAAGATGTCAAATTAAGGATCAGCACAAAAGACAAATTAAAATACAAAAAAATATTACACTAAATTTGAAACAAGCATTTATTCAAGTCCTTTAAGTAAATTATCGACTACTATTTCAATTATTATCATCATTCAAATAACTGAATAATTTTTTCGTAGTGCTAGAAAATATAAACGGTCCTCAGGTTCAGTGATAGCAAAACGTGTTAAAATGATTTTGTGAATTTTTCTAAGCAAATAATTTTTTTGATTAATTTTATTGTACTATAGAATTTAGTGAAATTCGTCATCCTTATTATCAATATAATAATCATTTTATCTCCAATATCTCAAGAGTTAATGTAACTATATACAGAGTAGATGTACCGATCAGAAAGCCATATGGCAAAATAATGGCTCTTGCACTTAAGAGTAAAGTTAAATGACGTGAAGCCAAAGTTTCTTAATTGCATTACACAATATGTTCCCGATTGGAATATTTTGTCGCTTTTAGAGTATAGATTTCAAACGCGATAAGTCTATATTTTGATAGTCACATTAATCAGGACAAAGTACAAAGTTATCAAAACAGTGTACGGAGCCTTTTCAGCTAAATATGACGCATATAGTAAAGAATGACAACCGATTCTTTTTTTTCCCATCAAATAACTTATCTATATTAGAAGTTCGCAATTGATGTCAAGGGTAGGAATTCATGTTACAGCCAATTAGCAATTTCAGTTATGCGTTTGGGACGCGATTGTATATGTTTGTGATGTTTGTGTCAAGTCGTGAGGATAAAGCATAAACATTGCAGATTAAATTGTTATGCTTTTACTGTGACGCGAATGTGTCTTTATTCAACTAAAATAGATTCGATGGGAATTGCATGCTGATACATTATTAATAGTTTTTATACACACGAGTGTAAAGTTTGCTTTGTTGTATCGCGACTCAACGAAAAATAATCATTTTTATTCAATTTCACCTAATATTTTACTTACACAATAAGGATTAAACAATATATTGTCATTAGAAAGTTTTACATTACCTTTTTGAAAAAAACAAGCTATGTATGCGATTACAAGCTCCAAGCATTTATCATATATAAGCAAACAAAAGCAACATGCATTACAGATGAGAATGAAAAAAAAAGGTTAATCTACAAAACACAATCAAATTGTTACATGCATTGCTAATTCACAAACACAAAAGTTTTTAGGATTCCTCGATACAGGGCCATTGATCCCTTGAAATCGTCCAACAAAGTCACCCTAAAAACTTTCTAAAGCGTCGGCATTATGTTTGAATGGACTACGGAAGTGAACGGTGGTGCCAGTACTTGAATGTACTACCGTGCGAATCCTGACCAAACGTATTTCTTTTGCGTTTCCGTGAAGACAATTTTCGCCAAACCGCAAACAATTTTTGGCCATGTCATTCATCGCTTTAAAGATAAAAAAATACAAAAAAAGAAAAAAGCGTCATCATCGCAATTATCATCGTCATGATCATCGCTCTCTCGCGGTTCACATCGTGTTTCTCATAAACATCGTTTTGTTGCAAATATATCATCAGTGTGTTTTTGGTCTTACCGCTGTTTTTTACCTCTGGTTGAAACAAAATATCTCCTCTCTCTCACTCTCTTTCTCTCGCTCTCTCAATATTTTTCGCTCTCACTCTCTCTCTCTTTCTCAAGAATGACCGATCGTCTGGATGAGGGGAGACCTTCTGCAAAAGAAAAGTGGAGCCCACAAAACAGGGAACATCAGTACACGGATGAAGTACAGGCTAAATTAAAGGTGCAGCGTATATATATAACGGCCGCAGAGGAGAATTACGCGCGCAGGTTCGAAATTACCGAGGCTGTGTATAGTCTGGGTAGGTATATTACATCAACAAAAAAAGAGGTAAAAAATGGGACGGAAGATGTTGCTTTATTTGCGAATGGCATAGTTTTTGAACGGGCTATATGCCTTGTATTTAAAAATATACGTTGCAGTCTTATTTATTTTTAATACATTTAAACATTGATACATAAAAAACGCATTCGTTCAATATAAGCTACACGATATATATTTATCTTTTGTTAATTATCTTGTGTATATTTCTCATTTAAAATTCAAGGAATTGGTTTGAGCAATAATTCGACTCGAAGCAAGACAACGAAACGTGCGCGTATCTCAGCGTTTAGCATTTTTTGCTCGCGCAGCGCAGTTTTTTTTTACGCATTTATCATCTGAACTGCGCTACTTTGCGGACTAGGCGACAGAGTAATGTCTGAATCAATGCCCTTATAATTTATTTAGGCTAACATAGAATATCTATTTTCTCTTCACAAAAGTATAAGCTGCAACAATATTTTAAGTAATACAGTTCTTATGCGCTTCAAAATTGAAAATAGGTATAACACAACGAGAAATAGTGTCATATATCGTTGATTATCTCGTTAGAAAATATCTCTCATTATATTGCAGAGTAATTAATAATTTCAATAGTAGTTCAAGATATTACTTTGATTAATAAAAAATAATTATATAAATCTGGATTAATCAAATTTTATAATTTTAAGTAATATCGTACCCATATACGCAATTCTTAATAGCAATTTACAAATAAAACTTTAAATCACAGTGTAAAATGAAATAAAGTAACAAAATTAAGTTAAAAATCTAATCCTTTCTAATCTAGTTTTATAGCTAACATTTCGCAGAAATGAGCAGGGAATAGCTACTTAAACTACTTAGAGATTGTATTCAATATAATAATGAGTTAAGATAGAAATTACTCGGAACGATAAACATTTTTTTAAATCTGAAACATTATGTAATTTCTTATGATCCCCAACAAATAGTTATTGAAAGTTTCCAAATTTTCAAGATAAAAAAACAGTATAGGTATATTCATAAAGATAATAACGAAGCATTTTTTACACGAATATAATGAATATAAAAAAAAAAATTTATAATCAAGCATAAAAGAGTCTCTATACCATGAAATTCATCAACTACAGCCCCCGTAAAAACGTATAGCATTCCCACTTTTATATATCAACCCATTCGCATCACGAAAATGAAATAATTCATCGTGGAATATACACACACCTGGAGAGTGTGTACTTTCCTTGTCAGTATTCGAGTCAAGATAATCCTTTTATCGGGCCTACAATTTTTATTGCGCACAAAACCCACATGCGCGCAACCACGACGACGACGACCCACACGAAAACAAGCGCGCGCGTGGCTCTCTCGTCATAGGGGCCATTTTTAAGAGCATTCTCGTATATCGAAAGACGAAGACCCCTTGCTGTGTCAAGCGCGTGTTTTGAATTCGACACGGATAAGCTTCCTCCTTGGACTGAAATACATATATATTATGCTTATTTATACAGCGGTCGACGTTGCACGCATTCGTTAGCCGTGAATGGGAAATTTTTCAAAAGACCGAAAAACACGAAAGTCTCCTTATCGCGATGTACGTATACCTTTTTTTTTCTTTTTATGCGAGTTTTGCATGGCAAAAAATAAGAGAAAAAGAGAACATATAAGGGACAAAAGGGATGAATTATCTTTTTACGTTTTTGAAGGAAAATTTATATAAAGTGTTCAAGTTGTTGAGTAATAAATGTAAATATATTTGAGCTAAAACATGTATTTGGAAATTCGCACAATTCCTATTCATTTTTTTAAACACCACGTGAGAGACGGTCACACGTCACATTTTTTCCGCAGAACCCACGAAAGAGTGTAGCATTAAAAAGCACTTGATGCATTATTAAATTGCTTTTCTCTCTATTGAGTCAAACGCCGCCAGAGTCTGGGAAACACTGGCCTGGGCGAAAGGATATATCACACGCTATGGCTATCTTTGCTTTTTCGCTCATTAAATACGTGACTGTAGAGAAGCGATGAGAAAAGACGAGTGAAAGGGATTGGATACACGAGAAGACTGGGGGATTAGTAAAATGAAAATCTATTCGGAGCGAATACATCGTCGTTCGCGACTGCACGAGGAAGAGGCTAACGAATGACCTACAGACACACACATTCACATCTCATAGGTCAGTCATTCTAGGCCTCTCGTGTCGTCCAATATAATATCCAGAGCTCCAGATTGGTTCGCTCGTGTCGCTTTTCAATGATGCTCGTCGTTATTCTCGCGAAAAATAAATTGCTAAATCGTTATAGCGATGACATTCGCTCTGGTGTAAATTTAAAAAAATGAGATATTAATGTTTACTTGTATGGTTATTTATTGCTTTTAAATGGGAACGAATGGACTGTATAAAGGGGGGGGGGGAGGAGAGAAAAAAAGATTAAAGATTTTCCAAGCTTTTTACGCAAAAGTATATAAGACTTGGACAATGAAAGACGCGCTCCAGTTCTTGGACAGCTGTAATTGCTCGTGCAGGGTAATTCATAGCGCATAGCCAGGATAAAAACATCGGAAGCCAAACGAGATTGTGGAGAGGCAGAAAAAAAAGTCGGTGCCAAAGCGTTGATGGAAAATCCGAAATGTGAGAAATGCTCAACTGTGCTTACT
Source organism: Megastigmus dorsalis (assembly GCA_900490025.1). Taxonomy (NCBI): domain Eukaryota; kingdom Metazoa; phylum Arthropoda; class Insecta; order Hymenoptera; family Megastigmidae; genus Megastigmus; species Megastigmus dorsalis. Next base: position 15,669 of record UELU01114804.1, on the reverse strand, counting down.
GCGCTATTCGTGGTGGGAATTCTTTTATTTTGTCGCGCAAGCATGAATTATTGTTTAAATTTAAATATTAAACTGTTTTCGGAATAGGAATATTATTTAATTGCATGTTGCACGACATTTGCACAACTTAATAGAAATTTTATCAATTTTAAATCTTGTAAGAATATAGTTAGTTTTATAAATTATTTTATATGAAAAAGAAGTTCTGGAAAGTAAATGTATGAATAAAGTTCAGACTTGATGGATTAAAATTTCTCATACATTAAAATTCTTTCGAAATTCCAATATTTAATTTAAAGATAAAGCGAATTAAAACTAAAGTAAATTTTATCCAACAACTTGAACAAAATTTCATGTAATTGAACTTAATTTCTTTTTAAACAGTTTTCTAAGCCACGTAATATAAAAATTAAACAATAATTTTTTTTTTCACTTTTATTGTAATCTTTTTCTGCACAATGCTCAATCTGTAAAAATAATTACCTTGAGTAGTATTATTATTTTAAAGTAGTTTTCCTGCACAAACAGTTTTTAATTTCCTACTTTCTCGATATACATAACAGTTTGATTTTGACCCAAATAAAAAAAAATCCGAATTTAGAACTCCATTCTTCTTTTCCCTAGGGGAATCAGTACTTCACCGTATAAATTGTTACTCCGAGTTACAGAAAAGATATAGATCACCAAAAAATTGCGAAATATATTTAATTTCTTTTTCTTACAAAGACATACGCCATTATTTATGGTTCAGTTGTATTGTCTCATGCTTGATTTGTTTGTTGCGAGACTTTCTCTAAAATTTCGCAAAACCATTCGCGAAATAAAATCAAACAATCTCACCGAATTTCAAAGAAATATTATTTCAGCTTTTATTACTGTAAAAAAGCTTTAAATTTAGTTTATATGCCACAGCAAAACTATATGTTGGTTGACCAATATATTACGCGCAATATAAAAGTTTCGACGTGAAGCTATCTTAGCTCGTGCAAAAATGTCGACAGGATTTAATCTCGCTTTTTTATCGTAAAAAATTCTAACCCGTTTAGAAGTATGCAATTAACCAACGTGCGATAGAACCCACACTCGACTTATATCGACCAATATTGTTTTAAGAAACAAATAAAATTATTTTGCAAGCATAAGAATGAAGGTAAAAGTAACTAAACGCTCAACAAAACATTTCCATCATCCATAAAATCCTTTAATTAAAAGCCTCGCACGAACAGAAAACTCCTTCGAAAAAGCTCCTATCCATTATCCATCATCGAGTTTGACAAAAGAGAGGACAAAAAAAAGTCCCAACGCCGCGAGAGACGGAGAGAAGAATGAAGCTCCTAATTCCCGCAAAAAATTGAAAGGAATAGATGAGAACGGATATATATAGCGTCAGCGTTGGCGTTGGCGTCGTCGTCGTCGATGCGACCGAGGCGTACAAAAAAAAGAACGGAGAAACGGTGAGTCGGACATTTTCCGCGAGTATAATACGACGCGCGGCTATATAGAGGTGGTAGCACCAGGTACGCAGCCGCCGCAACCTCCGCCGCCGCCGCCGCCGCCGCCGCCGCCGCTAACTGCAACAACAACAATCGGCTTTTATTTCCAAGCGAACCTTTCTATCTAGTGTAGTTAATCGTTGCTGCTGCTGTTGTGCGGCGTAGGGTATTAGGCGCAGATATCGGTCCTATATAACCCATGGAGGATGGTTCGCCATTCTTTTTCATGCTATACTTTCACTTTTTAATAGTTTTACTATTCGCTTTTATTATATATAACAATTGAAACACATTCAAAACTCGGTATTTACTTTCATGATTAATATATAGGAAAATAAATTGAGGTTGATTTTGATACGGGCAGCTTCGACGTATACAATTCGAGCCGCGAAGGAAGTGTCCGAAACAAACTTAATGTCAAGGTGGGGCGCTTTAATCGCCGCGTGTCCGCACAAATGAAAATTACGAGTGTATCGTATACACACACCGTATGTATAAGCGTATATTTAACAAAACACTCGCGCGCACAGTCATCGCACAGTTAAAGTTAAATTTATTATATATCAATGCAGATAGTGCCAGACACGCAGTAGCTTTCCGTTAATTTTTCGTTTGCCTCGCAACGGCCATATCGCGCCGAATTTTTACGCGCTCTCTCTCTCCCTCTCTCACACCTATTGTCTGCTCTTCTCGCTTCTCTTTCTCTTTCTCTTCGACGCGTCTTATACTGTAATACGTATACAAGAGAACAGCGCAAAATAGAGCTTCGAAACAACGTATACATTGCGAAAACTGGTCTTTTATAATTAAAAATCGTGATTCGGCACGTTGCACTTTGGACTAATTGCGCGCGGACTAGGAGTATAAAGTGAGGCCGCAATCTCTTGCGTGACTCACTTTCAGAGCTCAAGAGAAAGAGAGAGAGAGAAGAGAGAGAGAGAGAGAGAGAGGACAGCTTAAAGTGCTTAGACCAGGACGCCCCGTAAAAGTGAATATATATACACACGAGAAAAGAGGCTTTCCTCTCTCTCTCTCTCTCGAGTGTGTGTACGTTATATACGCGTCGTGTTACGCTAAGCCCGAAATAGAAACGCCGGCACGTATATAGTAGTGGTGTATCGTGTGCGTGTGAGCGTGTGTATGTGTATGAAAACCGAATGGTGGTGGCGTATATATAGATATACCTTAGATTATATGTCGCGGCGCAGCTTGAATCATTGATTTTCAGAGCCTTGCTCGTATACAGCAGCTCGGCCGGATCATCCTCGCGCGCGATAGCCACTGCGTAAATTTTTCAGAACCGAGCGCGCCGACGATTTGGAAAAGAAAAAAAGATCCGCGCGCGCAATAAGAGCTGACGTAAATTCTCTGCGCGGATAAATCATGTAAAGACTCTGCGTGCGCGTGTGTGTGTGTGTGTTTGTGCTCCCTGACGTCACAATGCGAACTATATACCGCCTCGGTTCGATGAGTTTTCTGTTTGCCCCGTCTCTTTCTCTCTCTCTCTATCTGTTTGTTTTTGTTAAAAAGGCCGAAAAGTAAGCAACTTGTGCCGCGAGTTTCTTAGGCTGTATACATGTATACACGAAGGTTACGCGATTGCGCCAGATTTGAATTACAAAAGTTTCTTTCCTCTGCGCGCAGTGTCTTTGCAAAGCAGATCTTTAGTGAGGTAAGGAAGACGCCTGTATATATACGTGTTGATTTGTATTCGGCGAATGAATGTTCGATCTGCCGCGGAACAGCAAAAATCTCAATATCTACGATTAGTTACTTCTATCGCTTACGATTACATCCGTAGTAGGAAGTATTGAAATCTGTGCGTTATGTATGGGTGATATAGGGACAAAAACAACGCGGTTCAGATTGTATACGCGCTCATTCGAATCTGGTTATGTATGTGTACGCTATGCAGATAAACAGTCGTAAAAAAGTTGGACACTACTTTTTGGAGCGGTATGCATAATTTATGGCGATCCGTGTGTAAATCTTGCGAGTGCTACTTCTTTTTGGTTGGTGGGCGAAACGCTAATTTGAATTTGGTCGAAAACCTACTTCTCTTCAACGATAGCATAAGCTACAATTAAATAGGTTTTCTATAATATCGTGCGATATATTTATGGTAATAACTCAGATAGAGTTAACGAGCAGAAATAAAAATCACTCAAGTGACAGATGTAGAAGATATGTACAGAAACGTGAAGCATCAAAACCATCATCATATAAAATTGTATAGGATTAAAACGAGTCGCGGTAATGTTATGAAACTCTGCAGTTCGGTATTTATTCTACAGATTTTTAAATAATAATTGTAAGTATCGGCAATATGAACTTATATTAATAAATATTTGTTTGTATATATATATAGTTAGTACTATAGTAGCATGCTGCAGTTAGTAAAAGAATATTCGATAGTTTTAATATTCACTTGTTCGTATAAATATTAAGAAAAATCATTGTGAAGGAATTGTTTAATATATTTGTTTGTTAAACGCATGTTATAAACAAGATATCTTTTTATAAAAGATAGTTTGATATTTGAAAGGTGGAAAAATGTTCGCCAAAAATAAGCGCTATACAAACATGTTTTCATCGAGATATCGCATTGTTGTCACTCTAAATTTAAATAGAATTTTGATTCAACTTGTTAAAAATTGAAAACTGAAATATTCATCTAATTTCCAAATACTTTAAAGCAATGTGTTAAAATATTCTATATAAAGTTCGGCCCGACGCGCAAAAATTTATAATCAGAACTACAGACCAAGAGAATAAAAATTATTTTTCCTATTCTATCATCCATCTAAGCAATGACATTTGCGCAGCAAAGCCGATCTTGAATACTTGCGTGTAGCTCGCGTAGCACACATAACGCGCGAGTATAGCACGTACGCGATAAGTATCTTGCAAACGTCCGCGATGTATATATTCACAATGTTAAAAGTGGCAAGACAGTCGTTAATCGCCATCACAAGCAAAAATCCCAATGACGTTGAAACAGAACAGCGGCCATTTATACAAATTATATATATATATATATATACACGAACAGAGCTTATAACGATACGCGCTTGTAAATAAAAATAAAACGTCTGAATTTTCATTCGAATACTTATATCGCAGCACAGAAAGCAATGACGCTTATTGATCATATCCATGTACAGTTTTCTAACGCTTTGTGCCATCCGCGCGCGCGTTGGGGATTTATCAAATGTGTTGCGAACAGCTGCACGCGCACACACACAAACTCATTGTTTACACGTGCGGCGGCGAAAGGCAAAACAAGAGACACAGAAAACTTGTATATATATATTAAGGCCGCAAAATAATTATCAGTCGAGAGCAGTAGCGCGAGACGCCAATGGCAAAAGAGTAGAAAAAAACGCCATTATAGCGAGGTTTTTTCTCTCTTTCTCGTAGACTCTCGCAAGACGTTCTTTTCGAGCTGCCAATGGATAAATTCAGAAGAGTCGAAAAACCAGAAAAATCGCGAACTCGCGACGGCGATTCTCGCGCTTGCGTAAAACTAATTACAATTGAATGAGCGTATAATAGAGCGATGTTAACGTATTTTCGATGAGGCAGCGACGAAGTCTAGTTGATACGCGCGACTGTCTCGAATAGGGAAGCTCTCGCGATTTACATATGTATACTTCCACGTGGACTATTCTTATCTCGTTACTTTCTAGGTCTGCTCGACAGAAAAATCAGAGCTAAACAGTCAATAGTGAGTCAGACTTGAAACACAAGGTATTTATTCTGCCTTGAACATATTAGCTTTGAACTTGGAAGAATATTAAATTTTTTCGTGATGGCTAAGCATCTCTTGGAAGAATTATGATGCAAAAAAAAAGAAAGAAATAAGTTTTATTCGACCTAGGAAGAAAAATGTTATTTAACCTTTAGATTGCTAGGAATATAAGGGGGTCTATAAAAAAAAAGTCGCAAAAAAGTATATTTGGATGTCAGGTACATCCTATGTGTAAAGTTCTCGTCACAAACTCGTATAACAATAAAGTTACTTTCCCGCTGTAGTCGAAAGGTTAATGTCGAAAGTTATTTAGAGGCTAGCGATGGTATCTTTTATACCTATATTGTATTTTGTTTTATGTAAAAGTACTTAGTTAAGTTTAACTGGAAGAGCGTAAGTCATTCGGTTCACAGGACTTGACAAAATTGTGAGACTTTTTGATTACGAAAAATATATAATTTTACGGGATTGCAAAATTCATGATTCAACATTTAGAATTGCTATTCGATCTTAATAAATGTAAATTGTTTAGTTTACTTCACTTCAAATTGTAGTGCTACCTTTTTTTGTTACAAATAGTTGAAGTAATAAATTTTTCCATACTTTATGAAATACTGCGTCTCCGATTTTCAATATCTCTGCATTCGGTACATCGACAAACACCTCCCACAATTTTATCAAAATCCATACGCCGAAGATGACATATTGATATAACCATTTGCGAAAAGTAGGAATTGAAGTATATTCTCTGATGGATTTTATATTCAAGCTGACGTAACCTACTTGAAAAGTGTAATAGAATTTATATTCTAAAACTATACTATAGTTTATAGTATTGATTTACAACTAACAAAGAAAGTCCATACTCATTTGAAAACGTATGTAGAAATTGCTTTTTATACTTAATAATAAAACCTATATATAGCCCTACACTCAATTCTCACAGGCCTTAGAAATTAAGATGCAGCTATGTCCATGTACATGACCTTTGTAGAATTTTTTTAGATGTATTATTTTAATTTTTAACGCTTATGAGAAGTCATCGAGTACTATTACGACTTCATTATTAGGTATGAGAAAAAAATTTCTTAATAAGTATTTATCAAAACCCTTTTCCCAAAAGTTGGGGACTTTTTCCTTGTAAGTTATACTTTATCAGTGGTTATCATTAGCATTTGATAAAAGCTCATATGTACAGATATAATCACTTCCTTTTACTAATTCGCAATTTTAGTAGTCAGAGATAGACGTTAAATTAAAAACAAAAAGTCTTATACTAAATTAAATACAAAAAATAATAAAAAGATATAAGTGGTTACAGAATTTTTTACTCAATAATTTACTAAAAATTAACAAATAAAACAATATTTTTATTCTAAAAAAATAAAATTTAAATATATTTATAATATTAAAAAAAAATTTAATTCCTTCAACATAATAATAAACAAACTTTTACTGGGCCAGAAAATATGTCTTATTGAAGTACCCTTGTAAAAATATCTTTACTTAATGTTCAAAAATATCAAAGACTGCTCTAGAAATTATTTATATTATTAGAGTTATTACTGATTTAAATTGGTCCTACTATTTTTGTAATACAGTCAGGTGGTCGTACCGGTTACGCGTCAGTGGAGATCTTCGTGGTGTTCGCAGTGGATAATCTAAAAAAGAATGATTTAAAAACATTGAAAACACATTAAGTATAGTTATATCATGCAACTTAATTTTTAAAATAAAAATCAATATTACTATTTTATTTAAAGAACTAATTATAACTACTAGCGTTTTATTATACGCTGCCAATATATGTCACTTATATTCTGATGAAGACGAATATTTTTAATGAAGAAAAATTATTAAGTTATTAAGCGGACTACTATTCTAATTTACTGTAAGATTTTTTATTTATAAATGTTTCCACATGCACTAATTCTGATAGAAAATCCAATATCTTAACTCCGAAGAGTATTTAAATGTTTCTTTTAATAGGTGTACTTCTTGTATTAAATAAATATTTTATTTTTCTAAAATACACTATACGTGCAGTTAGAAAAACATTTCTGTGTTTTATTTATATTTTAAGCTAAAATTAATATTTTAAAAATATTATCAATTTAATTTAATTGCCTTTGAGCTTTCGTTTATAATTAATAAAACTACATGAAACAAAGAAAATCGTACTATATTTTTAATTTTAATAAAAATTCAATATTGAAAGAAATTATATGATTAATTTTATGTGATTACATTATACATTCAAGTACATTTTTTTACATTTTTTAATAATGCATCAAGCATGTAATTTAATTTTTCAAAACAGTATTTTAATTATTACTCTTATTATTGCTCTTAACATTTATTATTTCCGTACAAGTTCCTTATCTATGACTGTTTTCTCACATTAATTCGATAAAAATCCGAGCGCGTGTGCGAGTTCTGTTGGAAAATTTTATTTAGAGCGTCTACATGTTTTGAATGATAAAAAACGTTTGGGCAAACGTGAATATTAAGCTATGAAAAATATTTTTAAAAAATCAGGACGGACTACATGTATTTAATATTATTATAGTATTATTTATATTCACAATTGGATATAGTTTGAATTTATAAGTTTTCAGTAGCAATAAAATCTTGAATGACCCAAATCGGAAAGTCATTTTTTTCGATAAATGATTTCACTCGTGATTTCACGTCTATTGTATAACGTACAATTCAAACCCACTATTGCGCAACATTAGCAATAACCATTACAATCGTTATAAGCACTAATTGTAATGGCAAAGTCGGATAGGTATAAATCACAGTATATTTCAAAGAGAGAAAATAGGGAATTATTTCAAGTATACAGCTTGTCGCCAGAAAAACTCGTTGGGTCTTTCAAGTTGTATGTAACTTGTCCAACGTCGATAAATAACCCAGCTGATACACGTGCGTCCATATTACCCGCTATGAAAATAAAAACAACAAAGACGAAGTTGTTGCCATTTGTTTGAGAGATGGAAAAGAGTCGAAGATTGTATACGGTCCTGGTGTGCGAATAGTAGTAGGTATAACTCGATTGCTAACATTGTCTACCGTGGAATTTTTATCGCTACGAGCGCCTTTTTTATTTTAGTTCTGCGCGGGGATCTCCCTGGCCTATATGATAAAACGCTAGCCACAATTTTGCCTATTACACGCACGCCCGCTGATTGAGTATTTCCAGATTTCTTTAAATTCCTTTCCGAAAACGACTGAACTCATTCCTATAAATATAATACGATAGAGACTTTTTATCAAGCTCCAACCAACGTGAATTTCTTCGGATAATCTCGTTTTTTCCGTTTTACGTTGTATTGAGACAGCCATCGTTTAAAGATATACGAAAGAAAGAAGTCAATCCACAGCTAACGAAATTTCCCCGCTACAATCGATGTATATCTTTTGTACGTATAAAATTTTACTGGCAAACGAAAAAGTTATAAAACAAGAATATAAAGGAGAGTCCTGATGGGAATTTAACCTCAAGATATTAAAACTGCCAATATATATACATATATAGGCATCGTTTAATACTACCGAGAGGCTGAGCGGATTTTCCCAACAACCATAGCTCCCACCACAACTTTCTACGCTCTTTTCACGTTCTATAAACGCCGAACGACAATCCTGCGCTTCTAATTCCGCCAGGCAGGCGCGCGTTTATATTTATTTCTAGAAAACCACTGCTGCGCAGCGCGTCGTACTCTCCGCGCTATAGAGCCTTTTTCAATTATTATTATCCCGATTTGTAATAAACAGAGATTGCGTCGAGGATTGATTGCGAGATTATCATGTTAATAAAAGAAGAGCCGAATAAGAGGAGTATGCAATGGACGGACTATCGTAGCTTGATTACGTACAAGAATAGATTTACGTGGAAAATGTATAGAGGAGAGAGATAGAGAGACTATTGCGAGAGATTGCATCAAACTAAATTCGATTTGGAAAAAAAAAAGAGCGAATACTGCTCGGTGGTGTATTATATATATGTTAGAATATATAGCTTGAGAACGGGAGTTGCGCGTCGTCGAGCGCGCGGTGTGAGCATTACATTGGACTACACGCGCTGCTGGAATCGCGTCAAAAATGTCGATCTAATTCAGTTCTTAACAAAATAATCAGTGCCGCGGAAGGCAATGGTTTATTCGTATATCTCTAAAAATAATCCTCAAGTCGGCTGATATAATTGCAAAAAGAGTGACGAATGCTTTGTTAACGGCTTCTGCTGCGTAAAAGAATTTTGAAATAAAACTTTATACATACGTAAATTGTATATATATAAAAGTGTCTCACAAGTTATTGTTAAGGTCTAACGTAAGCTTTATACTTTATCTACCAGCTATAATTTTGTAAAATTTATGCCTCAACTTTTTAAAATTAGTACAAAGGTCATCGAATAAGAATTTAATTGTATTCACCAATGATATATATGGATATAGTTCAATCTTGGATTATCGCTATATCGCTTTCGTGGTCCTATTAATATTGTGTCGTAAAACTGACAGAATTTATATTTAAGGATGCATAATGCAGTGCAAAATAATTTTAATAGCCGGTGAGAATGTATTCTGTTGTTGATACATATGTAATCGATGCTTGCGGTGTTTTCGTTTGGTTTGTAGGTAAATCGATGGACTGTACCGTAGTTCATTGCTGTAAAATATATATGAAAAATCATAACATTTGACAAACAAGAATACAAAAATTCATAATGTTGCATCACATATGTAGATACATTGAAACCATTTCTTTGAAAAGTGTCTTTTGTATTCGATACTTGAAGCTGTAATAAGTATCTTTAACCAAAGCTATATCTGATACAATACTTTAAAAAAAGACATCTTTCATTTCCGCGTACCACTCGGAATTCGCAAAAACGGTGTGTACACAATGATTTTTATAGCGTCCCTTTTTTTTTTCTCAAAAATTCGTCAGCAGCAGGTAAAGAAGTATTTCAACAGTTTTTGTAATCCCCCAACGTCAGACTCGCAGCCTCACGTAACCCTGAAAAGTCTGAGAAACCATTTCGTGTAAACTTCGTTTCAAGCGTTAATGTGTTAATATTTGGTCTACGAATATGCAAAATCACGTTATGTCCCCGAAGCTCTTTTCACACTCATATACAGCATCACATATAGCTTAAAAACTCTTGTTATACCGACAAGTTGCACTTTAGATTTTTTGTATCCAACTACAAGCCAATAAACTCGCTGCACAACAAACAGAAGCTCTTCCAACGACAAAAAAAGCACGTTAATGCCATAGTCTATTTAAACTCGCTAATCGAACATAGGAATGTGTGCCGTGTACAAGCGATTATTAGCGATATCAGAGACGACATTAACCGTGCGCGCAATTATAAGCGTTAAGAGCCAACGGATATTCCCGAGCAATTTATTTAACGCTTATCCTCGATTCTCTCTCTGTGTTGTAATATTTATTTTAATGCACGTTGGCTGGCCTAATTCGCTCGTATCGAGAGCCTAATGGAATCCTGTCAAAAACGCATCGTACACATACACAATCTAAAAACATTTATAATCGCAGCTCTGGCAATGGCATTCAACAAAGCTTGGACGATATACTGCAACATCGGGCCTCTTAAATATATCGGTCGAAAGTCAATAAATAATCGCGTCGCGGCCTCGATTAATTACTGAACCAAGAAAAGAAAAAAAAACGAAACACCGAAGAGAGCGTAAAGCGTACGATCGAAATTTCGTATTGAAACGTCCTGCTCTCCCCTCCAGAATTCCATTGTTGTTTAAAAAAAAAGAAAAAAAGAAGAAGAAAAGAAAGCAACCCCTCTACTGTATACGTAAAAATTCCAGTTGCGTATATATATGCTCCGAAAAAGTCGCGTTCGGTGCACACGAAAACGCTCGGTAAGAGATAAAAAAATTTCCACGACACACACCGGCACACACAGCACATGAAGCAATGTGCTTGCGAGCACACAAGTATATATATCGGCGCGACTGCACACAGATAAAGCAAGAGGTATATTATAGGCGTTCGCCAAGCGCGAAAAACTGGTGGGACTTTGAAAAAGCATAGAGCGAGTGAAAGAATATTGTAATATAAAAAAAAAACAGAAAAAAAAGACGGAATCGGGGCGATGGTGAGTATAGCGTTTATATATATATACATATAGGAGGCATCAGGAGGAGAAAGTCGGCGTCGGGTTTATATACAACGCACGCGAGGTTGCCTCTCTCTGTCTCTCTCTCTCTCTCTCTTATAGCTGTTCGTCGTAAAAGGCCCTGGCCTGGTGTGCAACAAACAGCGAGAAAAGGGAGCAGAGCAACTGACGGGGCCGCTCGCGAAGGGACTTCCGGGGGTCATCGCTTAATACACAGCAGCCGGCAATCCCCTCGAACTCACGTATACACATACACACACACACACACACACACACACGCACGCACGCACGCACACATAATGCACACGCATCCCCGTCAAGCAATTCCTTATGCACTCGGGGAAAAATGTGTCGGGCTGTGTAGTTTCTCACCTCTCGCTCCTCTCGGCCAGTTTCTCTCTCCTTTTTAGCCTTATTTTTTTTCTTTCCTCGTTGTTCCCGTTCCCTCCTCTCTCTCTGCTCCGTCTGTCTCGTACTTTATGTGCCTCTCTCTCTCACTCCTGTACACACTTGCCTCCACGCTCACGTACAAGTGTAGCGAGGCCGACGATGGTGTCGTCGTCTCGGCGCGGCGGTCATGTTCCTCCAGCACCGACGACAACAGCAGGCCCCGATGCAACTGCCTCTTCGGCGAGCAGAACTCGGCTGCAGCAGCACTTGGGCCGGACTACTTGGGCGTACAGCCTCCAGTGTGGACTTGGCTGTAGCGGTTTGAGGGGGCCCCGAGATGCTCTCTCTCTCACTCTCTCGGCGAGCTGCCGCTGCTGCTGCTGCTGCTGCCCCTTGGTATATACTTAATTCACACAGCTCTCGCGGGGGCTGACACAGAGGCACAGCTCGCGCAGGCAGGCAGGCTGTATAGCTTCCTCTCTCAGCGACACACAGCCATCTTGTTGTAGCCGCCTGTCTTTCTCTCTCTCTCTGTCTCGCACACTCACTGTATACGATCGCAGCAGTTTTGCTCCGTTCTATCTATTACTCTCTCTCTCTCTCTCTCACTGTACTCGGGCTCGCTCCGACAGACGTCTGTGTGCTCCTCTCTTGCGTCCCCGATTCTTCTTCTCTGTCGCTCCAACGTAAAATATACGGGGGTCTGTCTGGACGTCTGGATTAAAAGCCGTCCTACCTTCGCAGGACTTGGTTACTCGGCACTCGGTGCGCCGCAGCTGAACGACTGGAGGACAAGGAGGTCTGCCTCGTCGTCGTCGCCGCTGTAGCTCCCGTTGCTGTTGTCGTCGTCGTCTTCGTCGTAAGCTCCGTCGCTGCTGCTGCTGCTACTGCTGCTGCACACATTTTATTCACCACACGATTATCACACGTTCTCGCGCGTCTCACACTCTTTAGCACAGTTTTCAAAGCAGAGATGATTCACAACGATATATATATATATATGTGTGTGTGTACATGTATGCACGTTTTAAAAGGCTCGAGGATGTAACTTTGTTGAAGTGGAGGAGGTATATGTTGCGGGTAGTCGTCGTGGGGTCTCTCGATGTGTATATGTGCGCGTCGTTCAAGTCCTGGGTTACCTTATAATGTACAATTCTCAACGGCTCATATTCCTCCGCACTTGTCTTGTGTAGTGTGTGTTCCGACCCCGCACACGACGGCCTCTCTCTCTCTCTCTCACTGTGTCTCTACGTCGTCGTTCTTGTTTGGTGTTGCGCGTAACCTCGCGCACTGGGCAGAGAGCGACGGCCAACCTGCACACGTATATACACACACGCGCGCGAACACACGCACACCGAGATCGCGCGCGCCGCCGCGGACTTCTGTCTTTCCTCTCACGCTGCTGCTGCGCTGCTTCTGGCCTCACGCAGCCACGCACGTCCACTGAGCGAGAGACGACGACGGCGGCGGCTTACACAGTCACGTCGGAGCAGCCCAGGCCACATCCAGAGAAGCGGACAGTTCTGCTAGTGCTGCTGCGGCGGCGGCGCTGCTGCCTGACGCGAGAGAGAGAGAGAGAGATATATAGTAGGTATATAGGGAAACGTCCAACGGTCTCTGGTTGGGGGCCGTGCCTATGCAGTGAAGTGAGTGTGTGTCAGTGGAAAGCGAGAAAGATGAATGAGAGAACGAGAGAGTGAGCGAGAGGAGAGGAGGAGGTATATATATATATATATATATATATCTAGTGTTTAAGCGACCTGACCCGAACGTTTGTTCGACTTGCTGATCGGATCGTTTCGGAGCAGCTCGGTTTTGCTCGTTCTGTCTTTCGCACTGTCTGTTCTTCTTTGGAAAGTATCGCCAACTTTTGAATTTTTTGGGGGAATTTTAAATGAGATTAGACAGTAAACGATTAATATAATTTATAAATATTTACTGCTGATTGCATTAATTATTACTCAGTAAATTATAAAATGTCGAAAAGATACCAAATGAAATGGAAAACAATTACTTAAGCAACCCTAACTAAAAAGTTAAATACTTCAATTTTTCAAATGAAAATTTTTTAAAGCATAAAGATTTTTACATTGCTTTCACGCTTTCACAGCTTTTTATAGAAAACATTTTATAAAAATTATAAAGAAATTATTTAAAACGATGTTATACAACAAAAGTATCGTAAATAAATGGAAAATCGATAAAAGAAATTTTTTAAAGTCAAAATTTCTTCTGATATAGCTACTTTATGTCTATATAACTAATACAACTTACTACTTCTTTTATATTTATACATATAAACAATGCTCCAATGGTAAATAATACTATTACCTGCAGCGCAGCTTGCAGCCTTACCTACAGAAGACATTACAGACGTGTTAAATGGTACATTTGTATTTTAATATATATATATGTACATGTATAAAAGAATGTAATTATACTTGTAAGTCTGAATACATTTATAGCTTTTTTTTTATCAAAGCCAGAAGTCTGCACACACAACTGTTTTTTTTTAAATGGAACTACATATATATTAGTATATAACGGCAATATATTGTGTACAAGTTTTCAATGTAGATGCAGACACAGCATCGTCTATGCAGCCATGCATGCAGCCAGATATGCAGCCCAGTAGGAAGAATTGCATATAATTCTGGCGCACACATAAAGATAACGTACAAGATCACTGAAAATTTATGCGGTGCTTCAAGGCATACAAATTCACCAATTGCATCTTTTTTTTTAACGCAACGGTATTATAATACTTTGAAACTCTTAGGTCAAATAGGGTCAAAATTAAAGTAATGTAATTCCTATTTCGCCAGAGTGATATGGCCTTATGGCCTTTTGACCGCATGAATTCAGTTTAATTCCATAAGAGGTTTAAGATATTTTTCACATTTTGGACACAAAATTAAATATAATGCATTACTTTATAATTCTTATTCAAATCCCGAGTAGAAAAAAACTTCAGGCCAACGACCGTGCCGGGTCCGGTGGCCGAGGCTCCAAATCCGGCCCTGACGTGTAGCCGTGCGTGGCCCCGGTATGAAACGCTTTTCTAGCCAGGCCCGGATGATTTGGCCGTAGCTTAGTCTGTACATGCGGCCAAATACAAGATTTGAACAGGCCATGACCCGGCATAGCGCTATATGATTATGATGCACCATATAACCTCATCAATTATATCAACTCTTTCAGGTTTAAAGAGTAATGATTTCTTAATCTTAATCTTTCTTAAAAAAAATTTACGATTCCGTGCTTTTAATTATTATAATTATATATTATAAATGGGGTAACGATATGAAGGAAACTAAAAAAAAGAACAAATTATTGTTTTATTAACCCATTAAGGGGATGCCGGAGTCGCCTGTTTTACCGATATTAGGTTTTTCAAACTTTTCTCTTGAACAAATTAACCAATTCACTTGAAACTTTTAGAGATGATAGAATGATCATAAATAGAACGCGCTCAGCCCAGAAATTTCCGAAAACTAAAATAATATAGAAGCTAGAGAAGAAAATACCAAATTTTTACTGATTTCAATTCAATCCAAGAGATGGCATAATTCTGACTTTGCAATTATATTTCAGATTAAAAATATTATATTTACGCAATTTATTGGTAATTTCAGGGCTGAGCGCGCTTCAATTATGATCATTCTATCATCTCCTAAAATTTCAAGTCAATTGATTAATTTGTTAAAGAGAAAAGTTTGAAAAACCTTGTGGGTATTTCGATGTAGTAAAGGCGGGCAATTTAAATTTTTAGTGACTCCGACGTCCCCTTAACGACCAAAGACGTCATTTTTTTATCATGTTTTTGATCGCAAAATTCATTTGTAAAACGAAACAATAAATTGATCCAAGGT
>UELU01114576.1:4448-14855 GCA_900490025.1 Megastigmus dorsalis | reverse complement strand
GAGAGTATAAATTGGAAAACAACTTATGAGAAGGTAGCAGCCAATCTAATCTGATGTCTGAAAAAAGCTTTGCACTCGCAAAGATACAACAAAGTGTGAAAAAGTGCAAATGTCTAAGGAGCTAACAAAATGCGTGTGCTCTTACCGACACAGGGTTGGGAGAGAGAGAGAAAGAAAATTCGAATAAGTGTTCGGAATACGTATCCGAACGCTCGCGCAAATCCTACCGTTTGCCGCACTCGTAATATAATATTACTTACTCGGTGCAAGGAGTGTTCCTGGGCGAAACTCCTTGCACCTGCTCTTCCTCTCGTGAGTGGCCGGCCGGTCCACTCACCACGCAACTAATCTGGAAAGCGGAGAGAATTCGCTCGTCCCTCCGTGCCTCGCAGTTGACGGACTTCGGGGGAACGTCTCTCCCCGAGCACGTTCTCGCCTGGCAGATGCACCCATCCACGCAGTGCAGCACACACTCCACGACACCCCGAAGGTTGCCCTCGTATCGAGCTCACACACACTACAAAACCGTTCTCGCGACCCTAATGTCTCTCTCTCGCTCGCTCTCATCGTTGGGTATGGGAGCACCAACGGTAGGTGCTTCCCTCCCTCGCGCGCGGCATTTAAACTAATTAGCCGCGCTCGTGCTGTCGTTGCTCGCGAAGACGCGTAATTATTCGGGGTTAGACTAATTACGCGTCACACCCTTCCCCAGACGTCGATAAGCTACGACTTAGAGACTTCTGCGTTGCTCGCGAGCAGACGGGTTAGGTAGGGGAACGCAGAAATGAATCGAAAGACTTGGACATGTGTATGACAATAAAACTATGTATATATTCAGAAGGAAAAGAAAATAAATAGAAATTCCGGCTCGCAGCTTGGCATTGCGCACGCGTCATTCTCGGGGAAAACGCCGCTCGCGGTTCTATGGCTAGCGCTTTTTTTCAACCGGGCGGACGCCCCGGTTTGCGCTTTTCCGTTACATTATTAGTTACGGGGGGCTTTCGCGGAGCACCCCGTCGCTGGACTACGTACGCCGCTTTGCGGGGACGACCCCGTTTTCTACTGCCCTGAGTTCCAGGCTGAGCGCTCTCAGCCTGTGACATTTGTCCACTGGTAACTTCCTGAGCTAAGTTAACATCAACGCTCGCTGATGGAGTCGCGAGTGTAACCACATGTCCTGCTTGGTCACGTAATTCGTACGTGTTCCTGCCAAGCACGGCCGTAACCTCGTACGGCCCTACGAATTTCGAAGCTAGCTTTCCTGCTACTCCTTTCGCTGCATTGGAGAGAACTTTATTTCTCTTCCAAACTTTTTCGCCAACTTTATATTGGACGTCTCGACGGCCTGCATTGTAGTAGCGTGCCTGTCGATATCGTTCTCTATCTGCGCTATCAGCTGCTACTGACAGCATTTCGGATAATTTCTTTATGCGCTCGACCCAACTGTCGAGCGCTTCTTCCTCACGTTGATCCTGTGAGGCGTTCACTTGTTGGCGAAACGTTGACATCGGAGGTTTCGGTTGCCTGCCGTAGATTAGGAATGCTGGACTCATTCAAAAAAAATAATTATCAAATTATAAAAAGAATTATATATATATATATATATATACAATAACTCATATGGACATTTTTTAAAATTGATATTAATTGTATAATAACCTAAAACCCCATAACCCCCGACCGCAATGATGTTCGCCTGCGGCGCCCGCTTTCCTTAATAAAGAAATAATTATCAAATTATAGAAGATTATATATATAATGACTTATTCGGACCCTTTATAAAATAGTTTATATTTGTATAATAACCTAAAACCCCACAACCCCGACCCCAATGACATTCGCCTGCTGCGTTCGCTTTCATTTTTAAAGAAATAATTATCAAATTTGTGATACGACACTCGTCAGGGTCCAGAGTCCTACCTGAAAATCCCTACTAATACATTTATATATTACCCTGCTAATTTCTGACGAGGTTTCTTGCCGTCCACTAGGAAATCGGTCACGCTCGTCGCCTATAATTTATTAAGGCGCCAGACACACTCGTGTCAGACGACGAATACCTGCGTCACCCAGCTAAATTCCACTAACCACGAAAATAATGGTGAGACTCTCCCCAGAGGAGATCCCGTTGAGCGACTCGCGGAAACTCACGAGCCCCGGTTGCGCCTGTCGCTCGTACTTTCCGCTGCACTGCGTCCCGGTCTTCTTGTCGTGCTCGTTCAGAAATGGCGCGTCACGCAATTAATAATTGGGGATTTCAAAGGAAGAAAGAAGACAGTGGGCAACTCGGAATAACCACCACAAGAAGTTAATATAAAAGAATTAAATCGTCGTTTATTTCCTACCCCTGGTACATTCTAATCGCGTACGTCGCTATCTGGTGCGCGAACTTAAGTCGCGAAGAAGTTACTGACTATAATATGAAAAAAACTGGGCTCCCGTCGCTATTCACACACAATCGTTTCCTCCGTCGCTACCAGTCAATACAAATAGCCAGCACCTTCCACCGATCGCGCACTGAATACAAATTTCAAACTCACCTCAGTCCAGGTTGCTCGACAACCGTCAGTAATGGCGACTGGCCCAGTCACCGTCGCAAAAGTACGGAAAGGCTGCATAAACTTTCTCTCTCTCTATTCCTCCTCTCACACCACGGTAATATTCTCTCGTCGCTAATAATTCCGCGGTGTCGCTACTACTCCGTGGATGGTCCTCGTCGCTGCTATAATTGGTAATCAATTTTCTATGGTGGCTCGTGTATCCTAATCACTGGCTAAACTGCAAGTGTCGTCTTTTCGGAAGCTTCCTAGTCGCATCCGTCCTCTCTGATTCTTCTTTCTCCGTCGCACTCGTTGTATTCTTCAGTCTGTCCTTGTCACTCTCATTATCGTTGTCAGGTCAAAAATTCGAGTTGCATAGTCCGAAATTTGACTTAATTATTCCTTTTGGAGAAACCTAGACTCAGTTTCCCTCACTTCTGCGATAATTAATTGGTTCCTCGTCGCTGATTGGCTCCCACGTCGCGCAATTATTGTATGCTCAAGTTTCCGATAATATCCCCGAAAGCCCTCGGGAGCATGCGCAGGGTCCACTTGGGAACTCGGGGTTTCGTGCGCGCGGCAGTGTGGGCGCTCCCTAACGCGCTATCGGCGATTCCTTATTCGCACCGTTCGTCCGTCTCTCTCACTCTACTTGCGGCATTGCAAATGGCCGCCAGCTTGTTGTCGTTGCGTTTTTCGGTCGCGGTTAATTCTTGTCGCTGGTGTTTCGCCTCGTAGCCGGTGTCGAGGTCGCGTGCGTGTTTCCTTGGTCTTCCGTCACGAGGGTAAGTGCGGGTGGGTGGCGACACCCTCGTCATCGCCTTCGTCGTGGTTCGGCGCCTCTTGCGCCCGGTGCCGGCACCAGTCTCGTGCGTGTGTGTGTGCGCCGCCTCCTGGCTTCTTCTCCTCGTCGCGGAAGAAGTACGTGCCGGGGCGGCATCCCACCGTGTTCTCGTCGCTGGTCGTCGGGAAGGCCTCGCCTCCTGGCCTCCTTCCTGGCCCGGCAGGCGTAATTGCACGGGTCGCGGTGCATCGGGCGTGTCCGTGTGCGTGTACTGTGCATGTGTCTCTGCAGGAGGGCCCTCAAAAGAAGAAGTGTTCGGTAGTGGTTAGCAGGTGTTCGTGCACCTCCAATCGACTACGCTGCAGGTTGCTCACGAGGACTCGTGGTCAGGTAAAACGTATCGGCCCCCTTCATATCCTGTCCCTAATCCTATTTGCAGCAGTGCAGTGTGGGTGAGTGCATCGCTGCATCCACTCACACTGCACATGACTTTGTTTTGCTGCTGTCTATCTCTCTCGCTTGCATTCTGTCCTCCTAACCTCACTTTCCCTATCCTGCTATCTTTGTTTTTGTTTTTATTTGATTTTATTTATTCATTAGTGACTCCGGTGTTTTAGGTGGGACGCTGGACTCTGGTGGCCGAGGATCCCTTCCTCTATCACCCTGGGACACGAAACCCGTGTCACAAACTCCCCCCTCCTAAACCGGACCACTCCCGAGTGGGCCGACGTTTAACCGTAATCTACTCCTACTCTGTCGCTTCGTCTAACTCGTCTCCTGTCGCAAGCCGTCGTCGAGCAACCTTTCGCTTCGCCGATATCACGTCGCTGTCGCTATATAATAAAAAATCCATCACGACATCGCTCAATCTGGGACAAACCCGTTGGTCACCTACAGGGAACAAAGATCATCGACCTCTGATGATCGGGGAGTAACCTGAGGATTAGTGCTCCCCCACTAACTACTAGGTTTAGGAAAGATCTCCGCGTCGCGAGAGACGGGAATAGGGATATCATTTACCGGGAAGTTGGGCTAAAACCAAGAAGATAAAAAAAAACAAACAAAAACCCGAGGGAATCCTCTCCGGGATTCCACTTACTTGTTATGGCCTACATTCGTGCCTTCCTTCGTCGAGGGTAGATGCTGGTGTCGCTATTGTCGCTGGGTCCCGGTGGTTCTCAGTGTCGCTAGTCGCTGGTAGGGGGGGTTAACACTTACTGTGCTCGCTTGCCAAAGATCGAGCGCAGGATGCTGTCCTGCGTCTCGATTGGCAGTCCCTCCAGCCTTTCCAGGAGGCGATGCGTTTCTCTGAGCCGATTAGTGGTGGTGTCCAGGTCGGCGGTGGTGGTCGGTGGCTGGGCTGTCGTGGGCTGGGCTGACGTGCGCTGGGCGGGCTGTGGTGGCTGTCTAGGCGGAGTTGGCTGCGCTGGGGACGCCAACGTCAGCGCCCAATTATTTTCGGGCAAGGTGATTGGCGTTGTCGGTGGCGGGAAGGCGAATCCCGTTGCTGCTACCTGCGCCAGCGTTAGCGGATACGGAAAGGCTCCTGGGGTCGGTCCCAGTAATGGTGAGGCGCTGAGGAGGGCGGAGATGTCCTCTGCTGATGCCGGTTCGGGGGACATCAGCGCGTGGGATAGCCGCGGCTGTTGCGCTCGCGTGTGCTGGTGCTCCATGTGTCGCTGCTAGGGCCGCTCTCCTGGCCCGGCATGCCACCGTGTGCGGTCTGCCCAGGGCTGGACACTCATGTGTCTCTGTCGTCGGGGCCATCATCGCTGGCCGACCGGCTGCCGCGTGCAGTTCACCATGTGCGGGGCCTTCGTGCGCAGCGTGCAGTCCGGGAGGTATCCAGGGTCGTTGCAGTGGTGTCGCTGGTATAATAGAGGGGATTCGTAGGGCCATGAGCAGCGGTGGTGTTGCGGTCGCGGCGCTCCCTGGAGAGGGTGACATGGACATGGCCTCATCATAGGTCGGTGGTGGTGTTCCTCCAATTCGGCGTTCCGGGTTTGGATGGACCGGAGCCGTGCCGCCTCGAACACCTCCTCTTCCTCCATCGGTCGGTAGAGGGCACGGGGGTGTTCCCGTGGTAGCGTCGATCGGGGTTCGCGATTGAACCGGGCGCGGATCCAGTGCGTATGCGCCTCGCTGCATCAGGGGCAGGACGCCAGATCCTCTCCTCGGCGCCCGCAATTGGCGCAATAAGTGTGCGTCACTGGACGGGGGCACGCGCCCTTATTGTGGCCTGATCGCCAGCAATTTAGGCAAGCCCCGGGCGGCGGGTCGAATGCGGCGTCGGTTGGGATCGGCCTCAGATCCCCGAACATCACTCCTGTCGTCCGGACTGGCAGGTCAAGGTCTAGTTGTTCCACTGGCTCCGTCCTGACCAAGGCCATTGTGTGTGAGGGGGAACGATTCCTCGACGAGGCTCAGTCGGTAGCCGAAACGTAATCGTCGATTTCCAGGTGCCGACGGGTCTTAAGCGCGGGTATGGGGCGTCGATGGGCGGCCAGTCATGCCTCGTCTCATTTGGTGTCGCTGGTCGCTGAAGGTTCCCGTGCTCGCGTTCCCACTCTTTCTCTTCTATGCCTAAATCCCACGCTAGAGGCCCGGTCGCCGCCGTATGGATAGGCACCATCCTAGCCATGCCCGCGACTTCTCGTTGTCTCTCCGGTGTCGTTCGTGTTGTCCTCGGCTGTTTCGGTGGGGAGGCCACTGTCGCTGGTTCAGGAAGTGGCTTATGGACTTCCGTCGCTGGTATGGGGCTGGGGTCTTTCGCCTCCGTCGTTGTGAAAATCCTCGTCGCCGGTCCGGTGGTGATCGCCTCCAACAGCGCCGTGAACTCCGACCCATGAGTCGCTGTCCTGGTCGCGGCGCTCCGCTTGGGGATGGCTCCCTTCATGGAGGCCAACGCTTCTGCCCGTGCCTGGGCGATCTCCTCCTCTTCTTCCTTGTCCCCGGTGTCCATTGCGGTTGCCTCCTCTGCTTTTGTTCCCTCTTCCTCTACATTTTGCCCCTCCATTTGTTCCTGTCGCTTTTCCTCTCTCTCCGCCTCCTCTGCCTCCCGCTGCTTTTTCTCTCTCGCCTCCTTTAATTTCCTCGGCCATTCTTCCCGGTATCTCTCTTCCCGCTCCATTTCTTCTTTCCAATGCGCTTCCTCGCGCGCTAACCTCTCCAACTCCTCCGCCCAGTCCAGCGGGTCCAATGGCGCGTCGCTGCTGCTGCTAAACACGGGGGTTGCCGCCACCAGCTCCACGGCCTCCTTCAGTCGCGCCGTCACCCGGGGCTCCGACTCCCCGGGGAGGTGCACCTCCGGTTCCGGCACGTGGGCCGCGGTCGGTCCCCTACGTCCAAGCCTTACTCCTCTACCTCTCGTTGCCTAGCAACGGCTCATCTTCCTAATCTATGGGTAAACAACAAAAAGAAAAAAATCATGGAAATAAATAAGTCGCTAAGTCGCTTGGGGAGGGTGGAAGGGCTTCAACTCAGAGACGTGCACTTTCGCGTTGCGCTTATTCGAATCCATTCCTCCGGCTTTATCCGCTGAATCACATCCTTTGGTTCCAGTTCTCTCCTCAAGCTCTTCACTGGTTTAGGATGTCTACCAAAGTTCAAGAACGCCGGGGAGACTTTGGTCGTTGCTTGCGTCGCTGTGCTTATTGCGTGTCGGAATTTGTGAAGGTGCTGGTCCCAATTCCGATGGTCTTCCTTCACGAATATGGCAATCATGGTCTTCGGTCAACCGAATTGGCTTCGGGGTGATACGGTGGTGTCGTCACGTGAGTCACTCCGTACTCGTCCAGTGTCGCTTTTAGGTGCTTGTTGTCGAATTCCTTACCATTGTCTGTCAAGAAATAATCTGGGGTCTCCCATCTGAATAGAATTAATTCCTCTAATGCCCTTGCTACCGCCTTACCGTCGGCTGAACGCAGAGGTCGCACTTCTATCCATCTCGTAAACAGATCCTGGAAGACTAGTAGGTATTTCATCTGTGACTTGCTGGGTGGAAACTCCATCATATCTGCTGCCACTACTGCCCATGGTCGCTCTATGTTCCTTCGTCTCATTAGTCCTTGCGGTCCGGTCTGTAACACCTTATATCGTTGACAGTCGTCGCACTCTCGCACGTACGTGTTCACGTCGTGCCACGCCCCTTGCCAGTAGTACTCCTGGGCTACTCTGTCGTACGTTTTCTTTACTCCGAAGTGTCCAGAGGAGGCTTCTATATGTGCGTCGCGTATCACTCTTTGTCGCTGTTCGGTCGGGACTACCATCTTCCATCCCTCCTCGTTGTTCGTGATGGGGTCAAGCAATGGATCTCTTCTATACCTATAAATCACTCCGTTCTCGACCCGCCAATTCTGGTATTTCTTTGGGTATTCTGTCACTTGTTGGGCCATCTTCTCGTACCAAGGGTCTGTCGCTGTCGCTAATAGGGCTACTTCGTCCGTCTCATACATCCTAGACAGCGCATCTGGCACATGGTTCATGGCTCCCTTCCTGTGGATGATTTCAAAGTCCCATTGCTGCATTTGTAGTGCCCACCTGGCCAATCTCCCGGTCGGATCTTTTAAATTTTTCAGCCACCACAGTGCGCTATGGTCCGTGATGGCTTTGAATGGGTAGCCCTCTAGATATGGTCGCAGTTGCTGTATCGACCAAAGGAGAGCCAGGCATTCTTTCTCTGTCGTCGTGTAATTACGCTCTGCCGGTTGCAGCACTCGGCTGACGTAAACTATCGGGTGTTCTCCATCCTCCAGTTCCTGCGTCAACACTGCCCCTATGGCGAAATTGCTTGCGTCGCACTGAACCGTAAACGGGCGAGAACGGGTTCTGTGGTCAGCGCCTTCTTCAGGTGGTCGAAGGCCTTCTGCTGCTCCTCCCCCCAGATCCATTCTTGCCCCCGTCGCAACAACTTGAGGAGTGGTATTTTCATTTCCGAATCCTTGTCGATGAATCTCGAATACCATCCTACCATCCCAATGAAACGTCTCAATTGCTTTACTGAACGTGGTTCAGGGTAGTCCGTCACTGGCGCTACCTTTTCCGGGTCAGGTCGTAGTCCGTCGCAGTCTAACAGAAATCCCAGATATTGTACTCTAGAACACCCGAACTCACATTTCTTCGGGTTGACAGACAGCTCTGCCTCCTCTAGCTTTATTAACACTATTTTCAGCCATTTCAGATGTTCGTCGAAGTCGTCGGTCGCTATGATTATGTCATCCAGGTATCCGAAAATTTGCGGTTCGTATTCTGGTCCGAACAAGGCGTCGATTAGTCGCTGGAAAGTCATAGGCGCGTTGGTTAATCCGAATGGCATCCGTACGAATTGCCACAGGCCTGAACCTGGGATGCCAAACGCTGCATATTGTTTGCTGCTTTCTTCCAGTGGCACTTAATGGTATGCCATCTTCAGGTCGATGTTGGATAAATACTTGGCTTTTCGTAGTTTATCGAGGATACCATCCATGGTTGGAATGGGATACGCATCCTTCACTGTCACCTTGTTCAGATCTCTGTAGTCGATACAAAACCTCGATGTCCCTTCTGATTTCCTCATGATCACCGGGGCGCTACTCCATTCGCTGGCTGATCTCTCGATAATCCCCTTCTCTGCCATGTCCATTACCTCTTGTTGCGCCACTTCGTGCATTTTCGGTGACATACGCCTTGGTCGATGCTTTATCGGAGTCGCTCCTCTAACATCTATATGGTGTTCTGTCAGCCAAGTTCGTCCGATCGTCGCTGGGGTTTTTGGCACATGTTCTCGCAGAAGATCATCCAATTTGTCTCTTTCATCGTTGTTCAGCTCGGATATTCCGGCACACTCAGCATGAATCATCGTCTCTATACCTTCGTCGTTGTTTCTAAATGGTATCCAATCCCCCTCTGGTATCCGCTAGGCTCCTTCTCCCTATTTCGTCTCGATACCCCATTTATGGGCGAAATCTGCTCCTAGCACCATCTCGTAGTTGGTTACTGGCAAAACTTTCATCAGGAGTTTGTCCGTCCGGCCGGAAATTTCCATGAGCACGTCTAATTCGCCCACTGTTTTGCTGATCCCCTTTGTCACCGTCTTTATGCACGAGTCGCTGGTTTTTAATCTGTCCTGGAAATGGCTCGCTATCGTAGGTCCGATAAAACTGATCATTGATCCTGGATCGAACAGCGCTTTGCACTGGTGCTCTCCAAGGCTTACCGCAAAGAAGTATCTGTTTTCTACTGTCGCTCCTGCCACATTATCTTCTTCTCGTCCACTTGCATCGCTAGGTTCCGGACTTCCTTGAATTTGATTCTCTAGGGATGTCGTTGGACTGGGGTGTTGTCCTTTCGGGCTCTCATCTTGCGGTGCGAAATCAACCAACCAGTCCATCACCTCGTCGTGGGCACTGTGTTGTGGTTCTCTCACTTCATTCGGGCCGTCCAAGATTTCTACCGCTCTCTTCACCCATCCTAGTCGCGCATAATCTGTCTCTTCTCCCAATTTCTGCTGGATCTCAGGCCATTCATCCCTCCTCTGTAGTACTGACCCGAATTCCCTCACTGCGGCCTTTTTCCGGGCCTCTTCAATTCTCGCTCTTGAGAACGCTTCTCCCTCCGGGAGGGTTTCGTGAGAACTGGCATCGTCTCTCCCCCCTCCAGGGGCGGCTCCATGTCGTCGCAAAAGTTCTTTCCCTTGCCTAACAATCGCCTCCCACTCGGAGTCTTCAGTGTCGCTCAAATTCTTCGCGCCCGTTCATCCCGGTCCCTACTGGCTTCGCGGTCGCTCTCCTCATCTTGCCCATGCTCTTCCGCGGGGTACTTTTCCTCTTCACACGGGAGTTGCTTAGCCTCTGTCGCTAAGTCTTCCGTTTGAGTTCGTTCGTCGAGTTGATGTAGGCGGGGTTCCTTGTCCACTGGCTCTACATGTGCAACCTGACTGTCGAAATCATTACTCTTCTCCGTCGATAAGCTTGCGGGAATGCCGTTGTCGCTCGTCGCTTGGAGTACTCTCTCTTTCACCTCTACGCGTTCGATTTCTACTCGTACGCCAACCTCCTTCGCAGTCCCTAAGCTCTGGCTCTGGGGAGCAGGGGACGGTGCTGCCCC
>UELU01114554.1:0-17858 GCA_900490025.1 Megastigmus dorsalis | reverse complement strand
TCGCATTAAAAAATCTCACTTGGAATGGCTTCGAAGACACTTAGGGATTGGGAAACGTATAATATAATTTGCTGAACAAGTATAGTTTTATAAAATATTATCAAGGAAAGTTTTTTTAAATTAATAACAAAGTTAATTTTTATAACTTGATGTTTTTTCAGTCGTACTCGATTAAGTGTATATAAGAGTATATTGATAATTAAATGCAGAAATCCCCTTTTCATATTATTTTTATAAAAGTATACAGTTCAACATATTATTTTAAGCATTGTCCAATTTCTATAGCGATTGCTGACACCTAAAAAATACTCTTATAAAGTTTTAATAGATACACTTAATTGAGTACAAGTGAAATAACATCAAGTTATAAAAACTAACTTTGTTATTACTTACAAAAAATTTTCCTTCACAACATTTTATAAAAGTATACCTTTCATCAAATTATATTATACATTTCTCAATCCCTAAGAGTCTTCGAAACTGAGAAACTTTACCGAGTGAAATTTTTTAATGCGACAGATTCATAATGGTTGTATATTACTAAAATAGTTGACATGATTTATCTATAATGATGACATTAATAGCATGGTATTGGAAAATATGTAAAACAATTTATTAAACAGTGCAGTTTTATAAAATATTATGAGAGAAAGTTTTCTGAATTTAATTAGAAATTTGATTTTTAAAACTTGATGTTACTTTAGCAGTGCCTATACTATATTTACTTATTGGATTGAGCAGCATCAAGTTTTAAAAATCAAATTTCTAATTAAATTCAGAAAACTTTCTCTCATAATATTTTATAAAACTGCATTGTTTAATAAATTGTTGTACACATTTTCCAATACCAAGCTGCAATGTCTGCGTTATAGATAAATCATGTCAACTATTTTATAATAATCTGCCATTATGTTTATGTATTTATCGCATTAAAAAATCTCACTTGGAATGGCTTCGAAGACACTTAGGGATTGGGAAACGTATAATATAATTTGCTGAACAAGTATAGTTTTATAAAATATTATCAAGGAAAGTTTTTTTAAATTAATAACAAAGTTAATTTTTATAGTTTTGATAACTTGATGTTATTTCAGTCATACTCGATTAAGTGTGTCTACTGAAACTTTATTATAAGAGTATTTTTTAGGTGTCAGCAATAGCTATAGGAATTTGGCAATGCTTAAAATAATATGTTAAACAATATACTTTTATAAAATAATATGAGAAAAGGGTTATGTTAATAAAATCAATTATTAAGAAGTGTCATACAATTATATTTATTTTTTATATTTTTTCTGAAACAAAATGTTTTTTTATTTTACTTTGCAATTAAAAAATGATTATTTTTTTTGCTTCCTTACAAATAAAGCTTTTTAATTAGGGTAAACCGGGGTAATGGGGGTGAGTGGGTAATTGTGGTCACCCGAATTTTAAAGAAAATACTAATTCGTATGCCTCGAAACCAGTTTTATACCAAATCAAAAGTAAAATATTACTTATATTAATTTATAGAAACATCTTATTTCAACTTATTGAAAAATTATACAAGATCTTAGTTTTCAGTGGTCTTTCATCTAAGAAAACATATTTATTAAATGAGTTTTATAAATATTTTCTAGCATCAAACAATGTTAGTTTTGTTATTACAATATTTTAGAAACTCTAAACATACAAAATTTAAAAAGAAATAATGTGCAAAATGTTACGAATTTAGTTAACTTTTATTGAAAAAATTACATTCAATTGGGCTAATTCGGATCAACGTGTTATTAAATGGCAGTCTGAGAAAAGAGGTTAGAAGTCACTTGAAACTTCTATCCGATTTAAATCTTACTTTAAAAACTTATAGTCATAGAATTACGAACTTTACATATAAATAATATTAATCACAAATTATTTAAAGCTTGAAAAATATGCTAGAAATGATTATTCTTCTTTTAATTAATAAATAAATTTGGATCCCAATTACCCCAACACTGAGTGTAATTCGGGTCATTTTCAATTTTTTTATTTCAGTTTCATATAAAATAAAATGTTTTCTCAGCTAAATTTTTCTTGCGTATATTGATAGCAGATGCTATAAACTAATAAAATAATTCTTTAGAATAAAAAAATTTGTTGTAAATAAAAGGATATAGCGGTCATAGCTTAAGTGACCCCCAATACCCCAGTCTACCCTACAAAAAGAAAATTTTTTAAAAACGAATTTTTTTAAATAACTTTTTTCGTGTTCGTGTGCGTGTGCGTGTGTGCGTGCGTGTGCGCGCGTGCGTGTGTGTTAGCGTGTGTTTCGATGAATCTCGAGAATGGATGCACCGATTTTAGCTTTTGAAATCTCATTTTCTTTGGTTTTTTACCGTAGGTGCGTTCAAAAATAATTTATTTAATTTTTTTTTTTAACATCACTCTATTTATGCTCCCACTTGGTGCTAATCAGGGACGAAGGTCTATGGTGTGTTTGTAAACAAAGCACATGTAATATTTTACAGAGGTGCTTGTGTCAATCGGACGAGACTTGGGCTCGAATCCGGGACCTCCGGATTACGAGTCCATCGCTCTGCCGACTGAGCCAACGTAGGCCTCATTTATTTAATCTGACAGTTGTCTTTTTGTTTTATGATGAAAAATTGATTTTTATAATTTACTATTTTTATCGTTATCTAATCCGAAAGTCATGAGAAATGAATAAGTCAAAACGAAAAATTAATATCAGTGTCAAAGAATGCATATACAAAATCTTGAATCAATGGTTTACATAGTTTCCGAGATATTGTTTATAAAAAATCGTTTATTTCACTAAGTTTAACATTCTAATACTGGGGGCCGCAGTGAAAAAAAAAATGATTGATTGGACTTTGCGACAAGTCTTGCAATGCTTTTCAAAAATTGCGAAAAACTACTTTTGATTATGGAGAAACGTATATAATCTTTGTAGATTTTTCGTCTACCTAATAGCAAAGTTATACTTGACTAAAAATGCATTTTCAACTTTTTTTTATGCTATTTCTCTTCGACTACGTTTATCAAAATGAATATTATTTTTTATAAAATAATTAACTAGTGATTATTTCCCTTTTTGTTGTGATAAATATTCTTTAAAATTCATCGGTTCTCTTTTGTTTAATTTCAGAAAATTACTTTTCGATTTTGTTTTTTGAATTTTTTGTTAAGGGCAGTTAATTATTTAATAAACAATATGCATTTAAAAGAGCTTTTAATTAATTACAATTTGACGTATTATTTTTTAAAATTCATTGCGTCGTTCTTTTGTTATTTTGAAATACTCAATTGTAGATATTATTATCAACATAAAGTTATTATATGTTCAACCACTAATAATTTATATTTTTTGAGAAATAAACAGTGTTATGAAAAAAATCTTTTCAAAATTTTTTATGCACGGAGAAATATCTTGCAATGTTTAGAATAATAAATTCTAACTTTTACTATATTGTATACGAAAGAGGGGACAAACTTACTTTATATTAAGTTTTGCTATGAACATAGCAATTTTTATGATGTTTTGTAGTAAACCGCACACTGTTTATGAAAAAATTATTTTTCTTGTTATTTTTATATTTTTTAAATATTTTAAATTAAAGAATGGTTATTAAATTAAATTAAATTATAATCGATTTTGATGTTTGATTTCTCTATTTGTATTTTCAAATACTTTTAAAATATATTTTTTTTAATTATGATTTTTTAATATTTGATAAATTAATATTTGTGTAAAAATTTGAAATTGTTATAATCAAAAATATGAATATTTTTTATATGCTTAAAGAGATTAATTGAAGAAATAGATTTATTTTTAAGTATTTTTTTCTAATTAGATTAAACAAAGTACTATCACAATTATCAATTATAAAAAATATAAAAAATAATAAATAAAATAAATAAATAAATTAATATATAAAACAGGTACGCTTTTCAGTAAACTCGATTGTATTTGAAAAAATAAGAAAATTGGATTAATAAGTCCTTGTAACATAATAATTGTGAAATAAATTTTCAAAAATTTAAAATGATTGACACATAATTTTAGTTTATTAATTATAAAAACTAAATTTTATTATTAGTTTTGCATAAAGGGAACCAATATAAAATTTAATACATTTTATTTATTTGAGATTTTAATAACTGCTATTTAAAAATTATTTATTAAAATTTATTAAATACTTATTGAGTTATTTCAAAATGGGTTTTATTACTTAATTTATAAATTTTATATTACATACATATTGACACAAATAATTATTTATTTCACAGATAATAATTAATATTTAAAAATTTGTTCATAATCTATATTTACTATAGTTTTCATTAATAATTTTTATGCACAAGATCTATTATTCGATAGATTCTATAATCAGTATAGCTACCCTGTAATTACTAATACATTTTATTACATAATCATAGAAAAATCATACTTATTTGATATGGTTTTTTTCTAGATGTTCAAGTGTAAATTTTGTAACGAAAAACAAAAAGATGAAAATTCGTTGTTAAATCATTTAAAACAGTATCATAGTCATGAAAAAAATTTGGATATACCTTGCGGAATTTTTGGCTGTTCAAGAAAATTCAATACCTTATCTTCTAGAACTTCTCATATAAGCAGAAAACACAAAGAACAGAAAAATAAAAAAGAATCAGATACCGAACGTCTAGATGTGGAAGTTCAATCTATTAACGTTTCATGTGAAGAAATTGTTGAATATTCTGATACTGAATCTATTTCTGCAACAAAAAAGGATGACATTTTTGTTGAATCTACTAGTGCTACCTTAATACTTGATTCTGAACCAAAGTCAAAAATTATACATAGTAGTATTGATGAAAAGAAAGTTACTGAAACTCGTTCAATTCTTAATATGCGGGCCAAAAATGTTTCTGAGCCTGTTATAAACGAAGTAATACGTGATATTAAGGAGCTCACTCGATTATGTGTGGAAGAATTTTGTAAAACCACTGAAATAGCTTTACAAAAATCTGAGATCTCATTAGCTGATTTTATTGATATTCCTCAAGCAGTGACTGACTGTTCAACAGTATTCAAGACCTTCGATACTAAATGGAAGCAAGATAAATATTTCAAAACAAATAAAGATTTTGTGAGCGCTAAAAGAATTTCACTAGAGTCTGCGTTCAAAAAAGGTAAACAGCCTAAATTTGATGAAAATAGGAAAATTGTTATAAAGGAAGATTACCTCATGTATATATCGATAGTGGACATAATCGTAAGTTTCATGAATAATGCACAGTGTAGAAGTCTAATGCAGGATGAGAAATCCGATTGTACAAGAATTTTAAGGTCATTTGTAGATGGTGCGAATGCAAAAAGTAATGGCTTGTTTCAAGAAAGACCAGAGAGTTTGCAACTTCTTCTATACTACGATGACATTAACTTGACGGACACGGCATCATCAAGGCCAACTAAAATGGCAATGTTCTATTTTACCATTGGTAATATATGCTCCAACAATAGATCGGCTTTAAAATGTATATATTTATTATTGCCTGTTGAAACAGTATTATTAGATACATATCCGTTAGACATTATTTTAGCCCCAATGATTGAAGATTTAAAAAAATTGGAAAATGGGATACCAATGCAAGATGGCAATACTGTATATGGAACAGTTGCCTGTTTTTTGGGTGACAATTTGGCATCTCATAGAATCGGAGGTTTCAAAAAGGGTTTTAATGCCACTCATTGTTGTAGAACGTGTATGATGACTCTGAAAGACATCCAAGTTGCGGTTCGTGAAGATGAAAGTCTTCTAAGAACTGTGGAGGAATATGATAATCAAATATTGAAATTAAAAGAATGTAAAACAGAAAAAAGTTTTGAGCAAATGAGCAAAGAATATGGCTTGAATGAAAGGTGCCCATTTAATGATTTAAAGTATTTTCATGCGATTAACTGCATGCCACCAGACATATTTCACGATATTTTTGAGGGAAGTATACTCAAAACGTTACATTTACTTTTGAATCACTTTCTCCATGGCCAATTTAAAGTTATGACGCTCGAGACTTTCAATGCTAGGTTGATAGAATTTGATTATGGATATTCTGAAACGAAACCTTCAATTATTTTATCACAGCACTTAAAGGAAGAAGGTAAATTGCACCAAACTGGAGCCCAAATATGGTCTCTTGCGCTGATTACTCCGATAATTTTGGGTTTATCTATACAGTACGAAGACGAATACTGGTCCAATTATATTTTACTTTTGCAGATTACATCTTTGGTTTGTGCTCATCAAATTTCACTTGAGATGGTTGGTTTTTTAGAGAATGAAATTGAAACATATCTCAGATCTTTCCAATCTTTGTATAAGTGTAATTTAACACCAAAACAACATTTTTTGCTACATTACCCAAGACACATCATACGTTTTGGTCCTTTGTACAACTATAATACTTTTAGAATGGAGGCCAAACATCAATATTTTAAAGATATGATGCGAAAAATCGAAAATATGAAAAATCCAGCGGTTACTATGACGAAACAACATCAATTATATCAATTGAACGTTACTGAAGGTTTCATAAATATAAAAGAATTTGGAATTTTCAAAACAATAGCATCTTGTAACCTGCCTTTTCAAAGTATTCTTCCAACTGGCGTCGATACTGTAACCACTCTATCTTGGATTAAAGTGGATGGAATAATATATAAGCCTGAAAAATGCTTTCTTATGACAGATTACAAAGACACTTTACCACAATTTAGCCTTCTTTCAGCGATAATATATCAGAATGATAATCCTACATTAGTATGCAAATCTACTTGCACAGAAGAATATGATTTTCATTTCAATGCTTACTCCATTAAAGTCACTGATCAATATAAAATTGTACAAATGAAGGAACTTTACATCCATTCGATATATCATGCTCACTATCGTAAAGGAAAATTTTTTATCATCGTCAAACGAGCTGCAGGAGATATTTTTTAGGTAAAGTAAAAGTGTGTGCTTAGATAAACAATTATTTGGTGTTTGCATGTTTTAAAAAGTCGTAAGGTGCTAACAAAATGAATGTACGTTGTCAATCTAAAAATTGAGTACGTAATAAATCACATTTGTGATTTAAAATATGATATATATCGCTCTATGATATATCATATTTATAGTCGATATATACTTGGTGCAGAAACAATTGTAGTAAAAAGTGAACATGCAAGGCGTTGTCTTCTTACAATTATTGTCTTCCGTCCCAAATTTTGCCATAAAAATATGAAACAATATTTTATACATGAATTAAATGATGATGATTTAATACATGTATAAAATATTTTCTTTCTTTTAACTTTTTATAAGCAAATATTGGAGTGAAAGAACTTTCAGTCTAAGAATGTACAACAGTGTGAAAGTAAATAGTGTTCTGTTTTTTGTAGTCTAGCGTTCTATATACTTCTTTACCTACACTCTATGTGCATCTTCATCAAAAGCTTTTCTCTAAGATCAATATGCGCATATTTCATTATAATGAACACTACTTGTTACCCATGCACGATTTTTTTCATTTCGTTTATCCTACATACGATCGTGTGCAATAGTTCTGGATCATTGTTAATTCAGGTTGCACTATATTATTAGTTTTTAGTTATATAAAAATAAGTATATCTTAACAACCCAGACTTGCGTAAAGGAGCTCTGTAAAAATTATTTTAAAGTAAGTCTTTAAATGTGCATACCTATTTATTATTTTTCTACGATTTTTATAAGCAATATTATGAGTTTTAAAAGTGCGTTGAAACTAAATATATTATTTACACAAAAAAGACAGCGATCCCGAACTTTTGCACGCTACTGTAAATCAGTAAATTTTTAAAAGCAATGGCTTAATTAGTATATTATTAAAAATAGTGATTGTAAATTCCATACGCTTCATTTTCATCACTATTATACTAACAAAGAAACTCCATATCGTAACGTCACCACTACTGAAATCGTTCAGACCAATGTACAAAAAGGTGACGTAATATTTTAAATTAACACCTTTTAAATCAGGGGAAATAATCTTTTTGCTCGTAGAGACAATTAAAATTATTTTGATTGCATGTTTCTTTAATAAATTTTTCATTTACTATTGCCTGTTCTAGCATTGGTACTATGACCCAGCATCTATTCGATAAATTTTTTTATAGCACTGCGTAGCATAAATCCGCACTTATGTCACGCCTATCCGTGATCTAAGTAGTCCATTATGGCACCGTGCTTATCGTCCTCGCTACGCTCGGGCGCTAACTTCACGGTGCAAAAAAGGACTGCTTATGGTATGGATAGGCGTGACATCGAATTTATGCTAGTCAGTGCTATAAGATATTGTACGATACTCGTGTCCTAAGCAGCCCTTTAAAACACAGCGTTTAGCCACTGCCGTGTCGTAAAGTGCCACTTAGGCCACTAGTATCGTAATATACTATTTTACATTATACATCAATCATACATCAATCAATATATTTAAAACAGTTTTTTTTGGATTATAATAAATATTTTGCATCCAAATTTTACTTTCGTTTTTTTTCATTGTGAAATTGAAAATTATTTATATTTTTAAATTACTTTCTAATAGCTTAAAAATGAAAGTATTGGTTTTTAAGTGATAGTCGATTCTAAATTTTTGTACTTATAAAAGTCTCTTGGACTGTATAAGTATAGATCCTCTTTGGAAATAAAATTAATATATGTTTTGTAAATAAAAAAAAAAAAAAAATAATAAATACAGAATTTTAAGAAAGGAAGTAATTCAGGAATTATTTGTTTCGCATATTTTTTGTTAAAAATTAAATTTCATAAATTAATTGGAATTTAGTATGATTTTACTTCGTCATTCTCATTAATACGAATAAATCAATTACGTGTATTAACCCGTTAATGCTTAAATGTCAATTTCCTGTCAATTTTCGACACTAAATTTTTGTGTAAACATCCGGCAAGAAATTCAAATACAGTGTTGCCGTTAGTATAAAGTCTCATTTTTCGATTGATGACGTCAGAATGGGCGTAAGAGTCAAATTCAAAGAGTTATAACTTATTTTCCGGGAAAAATGCGAGATTTTAACATTTTTTTTATAAAACTTTTTCATTTCAAAATTGAAACAGTCTTTCTCTGTAATTAAAATTACGCACAAATGGAATTATTTGGGCATTAATGAGATAAATATGAAATTATGTTACATATATAAAATAAAATACCTATAACTATTGACAGTGTATAACCATACTTTACTGATATTTAATTCAACAGTACAATAAATCAAATTCATTAATTAAAAAATATGATTATTCCATCATTTTATTATGTTAATAAATGACCATAACAATATTTTGATCTTAAAATATTCTGCTTTAAGTAAAATAAGTTCAAATGAAAATTTTAAGTAAATGTGTTGGCCTCAATAGATGGGTTTTTTCTTCTACATAACATCTTTAATTAACTCTAATCCTTGCTGCATGTTATATTTTTAATTGTGGAATAAAGGCATCACTTATTTAACCTCCTCCAGTAACTGTGCCTTTACTGTCTTTTTTTGGCAGAAGAATAAAAGTATAAACTTTTATAAATGTTGTCAAAATGAATGGAAAAACAATTCTGTATGTGCATCAAGCATTATTTATCACATTTTTGCATTAATTAAAATAAAGATCCACAATAATTGGCTCTGTTTTTTGCTTAGGAGCACATTAACTGATGCCTTTAGCCTATATATATTGTAGATATTATAATAAGCATGTATATATTTGTTCATTTAGTGAATGTGGATGCAAGAGGAGTGAAACGAGGGAGATGTAGCGAGTGTGATTGTACTGAATATGTGCGAGACCCAAACAATCTGGTACAATTTAGTTGCGCTTACTGTACCTGTGCACCAACGAAGCATGCAAAACTTGGTACATACATATATCAATCCTGTTTGACTAAAAATATAAATTACGCTGGTATTTTGCATTAAAATTTTTTTTCGGCATATTATATTCGTCTATTCGTAATAACTTTTTACTTTTTCTTTAAAACTTATATAATTAGTATAGCAATATGTACATATAAAACTCATGAAATGTGAATATATGCTTTCCAATTACAAGAAAATTAATTTATATATATATACACACTAGTTTGGCATTTAATATTATAAAGATTTTTACAATATTTCTAAGATTTCTTATAAATATTGTAAGTGCTTTATATTAATGGAAAGATGAGATTTGTTATAGTTAATGGTAATTTAAATTTAAAAAAAAAAAGGAATTAAAATCCTTAATATATTTTTATGGAATGTAAATATTTAAGTTACGCAACTAATAGATGGTGGTTTTTTTGTAAAAATTTTTGTCAATGAAATATTGCTTTTATAATTCACTCTTTTATTTACTTTGTAGATAACGATCCTGCGCATACAGTTGAGAATTGTAATATTCGAGGCAGAGAATTAGCTTATTTACATTCTCCAATTACAAACAATACACAGTCACCTACAGATAATAGTTCAATTGTACATAATGATGAAATTAAAAATGTAAATCTTATTGCAATTGCTGCAGATGTAAATGGTCCTTCAACCAGTGAATCAGTTATTTTTGATAGCTTAGATGTTAATGCAACACAATTTCTTTCAAATTTTACCACTCAAAACGATATTGCACAATCACCTGCAGAAATTAATTCAATTTTACATAAAACTACTATCAACGAAACAGTATTAAAAAATACTGCTGATCAAATGAATAAAAATCAGAATGTGATTACAGTTCCTTCTGATGTTAACGCACCTTCAACTAGTAAACCGTCTGAAGAAAATTTAAGTAATTCAAATGTTTTAAAAAGTATGATATCGAAGGATTTAGACAGAGTAAGTTTATTTTCATAAATTATAGTAGGGTAGTGTGGAATAATGACACCATCCATGTTTTAAAAAAATGTTAACGTTGCTACTACTTATAGAGGTATATCAAAGCTAATAAAGTTTATTACAGATGAGAGGTAATGGCGATCATAATGTTTTCTTATGGGCTTGATCTGTCAAAGAGATTAGAACGCAACTCACAACGTGCTTCTCGTCGAAGCATCTTACAGACGTATTTAATGTTTAATAAAGAACATATAATCAACGGTTGCAGTGTAAAAGCAAAAGTAATGCCATTTATACATTATGTGATAGCATGAACTATTTTTCTTTCAAGAAACTATTTTCTTTAGTGATCGCCACTACCCCAACTCTGATTATAATTACCCCCAAAAAATTTGTTTTCTTAATTGTATGAGAAAACTCTGATACCGTCTATCTAATTCGATCCGAAATTTTTTATGATAAAAAGGAGGACGCCAGCGAATGCGTAGAAAATAAGTAAATGCAGATAAACGTACAAAATTTTTTTATTCTTTAGAGCTGATCAAAATATTGATATTGGAATAAAATTTAATTCGGGGAAATGCAGGGAAGTATAATAATGAGTGAAAAACTCAAGATTTCGTCCGACATCTAGTAGTAAAAATTAGAAAAAATCACTTTTTTTAAATTTTCCACTTCATAAAAAAGACATTTTTTATTAAAATACTTCAGAATTTAAGGATTATTCGTGCTGAGGTCGATTTTACAGGATTCGTGCGAAGTTTGACCATGGGCCGTTATCGGCGTCCTCCTTTGTTAATTGTCGATGGAATTTTATGAAACTGGAACCACGTAATATTTACATCATTACCGAAATGGTGACAGTTTTTTTTCTAATAATAAGTCTGTTATATATTTCGTTAAATGTTAAAACCGGTAACGTAGGAATCTTTCCAACTATAGCACATGTCTAACCGTACAAATTTTAAGCTATACAAAAAATTACTTTGCACTAAAAATATGAACAACTTCTGCTTAGGTTATTCCCATTACTCCACTCTACCCTACTGCTATCGCCTTTATATAGGTTTCATCAAAGTACGGAAAATTTAGTTTCGTCTCAAATTTTGTAGAGACGTGCTATACAAGCCTGTTGGCCGCGTTCGTGGCCTGTAAATATACAGGATGTTATTTCCGAAGTAAAACCATTGACGGATATTGTCCAAAACTCTATCATTCGGAAGCTAATATCAAGATTGGCAGATGAAAAGATGACCCTCTATTCTGACTTCCAAGTTGCAGCCGAAATAGCTGTTGAAAAATTGCCATTCTTAAGATCAAAACTTGTTACAGGATCTGTAAGTATATCACTAGATATGTAGTAGCTTCCGAGTTCGAAGGCAACACATAATAACTTTATAGAAACCGGTTGAAAAAAACTACAACTCAGATTCGGGCTGGAAAAGACGAAAATTTGGAGTTTGATTTGACAAGGGGGCAACTCAGAGGCCGTTTCAGAGAGGAGACAACTTACAAACACCTATTTTTCTCTCAACTTTAAGGTTGTATAGGCTATACCATCAAATCCAAAAGTTAGTCAAATTTAAAAATTAAGCTTTTATGATTTGAAAGTATATTTTTATACAGAGCTATACTAGTATTGAAGATCGGAATCGGTTAAAATTAATTTAAATGTGTTTAAAAGTATTTTCTGACTATATGAAGACTCATTTTACAAACTTTTGGCTGCAAATTTGCCCTTTTTTACCATGTTAATTCTGAATTGCTTCATTTATAGCTAATGACATACATTTTTTATCGTTGATACATGTTTAAAGTATAATTAGTTATTGTTATACAAAATTTCAAGTACTTGACATTATTTTTTCCTTAGTTTTTCCACGATTGTATATGAATTTTGGTATTAAATTGATAGATATAGGTATACCTCGCATGTTAAATTGAAATTTATACTTATTAATAACTTCTAAACGAGCTAATCAATCCTTCTAAAATTTTGTGGGTGATCTTGTATTGTTAAAATCTACTTATTTACAAATTTTCAATTGTGTGTCATCATTTCGACTATATAGCCTATACAACCTTAAGACGGCGTTGTTTTTATTATTTACGTAGAAATTCTAATGGTATATATCAAGTCGAGGAAAAATGGGCGCTTATGAATTGTCTCATTTCCAAAACGGATTATGAGCTGTCCCTTCTTCCAATGAGTCTCTGAGAAACAGACTATTTCAAGTGAAAGTCGATTTCGCGCATGGTTAAACAATTAGTTACATACCTAGATACCTAACATACTATTTTTGTTATATTTTCGGCAGGGACATATCGCTAGTCAAATGCGGAAGTGTTATAGCAACATGATATATTACCAAAATAAAAAAAAACAGACGGCTAAAACGATAGACCCACCGCAATCTGATAAGACTGTAAAGGAGTTAATGGAGGAGGAGATGCAGCAGGCCAACCCATCGAAAATAAAACTTAAGTTTTATTTAAATAATTGCCGATCCGAAAGACAAAAAATGTTGAAATCTTCGAAATGTGCAGGGGAGCATCTGAATAGTTATCCTGCTCTAAAAGTACCTGAACTTGTAAGTTTTTTTTTTGTATTTTATTTATTCATACTCATTTTTTTCCATCTAAACCGCTACATTATAACTTTATTCTGTTACAAAAACGACCTAACTTTCAAAAAAAAATTAAAAAATGTAAAATTTTATTAAAATTTTATACGATTTACCTTAAGGGGTGCGGTAGCGATAAACGTACTTTTTCTTTCGCTAGTATCTTTCTCTATTTACAATTCAATTTAATCTTTAGACTTAAGCGGCGTAGTACTCGATATAATAAACCATTGAGTCACTCACTCAAGTGGTGGGCGATATCTGAAAAAGTATCGATATTTGATATCGATAGTTATCATTAACTCACTATTGATATTCCTAAAATGTGATTACAAAAATCAAATGCATTTCTAAATTATTCAAATATTTGCAGACATATTTAATCAATTAAAAATTACTAATTATA
The DNA here is from genome assembly GCA_900490025.1 of Megastigmus dorsalis. NCBI lineage: Eukaryota > Metazoa > Arthropoda > Insecta > Hymenoptera > Megastigmidae > Megastigmus > Megastigmus dorsalis. The sequence goes on along the minus strand of UELU01114554.1, from coordinate 3,958 downwards.
AGATCATGAAGTAAATACCTATTACAGAACCAAGACTATGTGAATAGAAATAGGGCTTAAGGGAGTAGAAATTGGGGCATTCACCTTAACACAGTTTCACAGTTCACAGTTTAAATTTAAATACCATATAAATTATTTATTAATAAAACCGTAAGCTTTTATATCCAATTACCCCACGCTCTCGGGTTTAAATTGACATACCACATAAATTATTAATTTAATAAACCTTAAGCTTGTACACCTAATAACACCACGCTATCGAGTTAAAATTTAAATACCATACAAATTATTAATTAAATAAACCATTAATAATTTACAAGTTATTTAAATTTTAGCTCGAGAGCGTGGCGTTATTAGGGGTCAAGCTTACGGTTTACTTAATTAATAATTTATATGGTATTTCAATTTTACATCGAGAGCATGGGGTTATTAGGTGTACAAGCCTACGGTTCATTTAATTAATAATTTATGTGGTATTTAAATTTAAACCCGAAAGCGTGGGGTAATTAGATGTAAAATCCTACGGTTTATTTAATTAATAATTTATAAGGTATTTAAATTTAAACCCGAGAGCGTGGGGTAATAATATGTAAAAAACTCCCGAGTGTGGGGTTATTAAGTGTACAAGTTTACGATTTATTTAATTAATAATTTATATGATATTTAAATTTTACATCGAGAGAGTGGGGTTTTTAGGTGTACAAGCTTACGATTTATTTGATTAATAATTAACTGGAGAGCGTGGGGTTATCAGGTATACAAGCTTACGGTTTATTTAATTAACAATTAACTCGGGAGCGTGGGGTTATTAGGTGTACAAGCTTACGGTTTATTTAATTAATAATTTATATAGTATTTAAATTTTAATTCGAGAGCGTGGGGTAATTAGATGTAAAAGCCTACGGTTTATTTAATTAATAATTTATATGGTATTTAATTTTTAAATCGAGAGCGTGGGGTTATTAGGTGTACAAGCTTACGGTTTATTTAATTAATAATTAATTTATATGATATTGTATATACTGGCTTACCAGCATCACGGATTTCTGCAAATTTATTTAAAAAAAGTTCCCTGATTTTTTTATATTTTTCGATATATTGTAATAAAAATATCGATAACTTCGATTATTGTTTTCTTGCATATCGATAAGAATTATCGATATTTTGAGCCGTTTTTATCGATATTGCAATGTATCGATATATATTGATTACGCATTAAAATTTAACCTCAAAAGTAATTAAAGTAATATTGGACTTGAGGGGCATAGTTGTCGATGCTATTAAACATTTTTGTGCAATATGAGGCTTATGAGACTTATAGTTTTTTAATTTAATTGGAGATTGACTAGCCTAAGAAAAGGGGACGCTACTACTTCTCTTTAATGAATATACGTATGAATAAGATGATTAAATTAAAAATTTTCTTCGCAGCTAGCATACGAATTCGAAGAAATAATTAACATAAAAATAAAAGATATGACAATACGTTGGATACAATCTATACCAGCTTTAACTCGATATTTTTTTGGCGGGACGAATTCTGATGTAGATCATGACATTTGTACCATTGACCTATTGGACGCCATTAGTGGTCATTTTCAAAAGAGGAAGGGATCCAGTGACGGCTTCTTAAAAATATATGAGGTAATGAATTACATAGAACTAAACGCACACACACATACATGACTACGTACACGCATGCATGCGCACACACATACACACTTACTCACACACACGTACGGATATTCCTACACCCAACTCACGCATCCATAGATTACACCCGCACACACGCTTGTGCGCATACAGAAATTAAATTTAAACTAATTATGTAAAATAAAAGAAAACAAAACTAATAATGTATAAATATTTATTTTCCAGGAAAACACAGTCTTATCGTCAGTCATTCCCCCAGCAGATGAAGCTCCGCGGCTCATAGCCGTTGGCAACAAAAAAAAAGAAAACTTATATTTCACAATATTTGTTGACACTAGACCAATATATAATGGCACGTGTGTCAATGCTTTAATTCAATTGTATGTAGTATATTGGGTATTTAATATATCCTATTTTCCAGATTTAAACATGGCCTTTACTTTCGTAGAGGCCATTTTATTTAGAGAAAAAACATTGAAATCGTACAAAAATAAAAGAAGCATTACAACTATACTTGAACAATGTGATATTATCTGAGTAATAAACCAGTTATTATTTAAAAATACCTTTTTTCATTGATTTTTATTTTCATTCTTAGAAGTTTAAACATTTCTAGCTTGGTTCTTGAGATAAAAAGTGAAAAAGGGATCGTAACATCAAGAAACAGAATTTAAATAATCTATAAAAATTACCTTTAAAAAGGTAAAACTTGTGGCAAGTGTGATGTTTTTTCCACAGCACAATTACACTTATTCTTGAATCAAATCATATTAAAAAATAAAATCTCTTTAGTCACTGTATCTATATAATCTCTTTTTGATAATGTCAAAAGTAAAATATGTTTTTTTTGCATAACATCGAATTCATGTTTCTAACTAATTAATCAATTCTTTATTACATTATTGATATTACCTAAATTTGACCTTAAGAAAGTTATAAAATAAATAGAAATTGCTGTCAAAGCTTCTATTTGTCCCAGTAATGCAAATTAGATAAACAAGTTCTAATCAGTTTCCAATTTCTTATGGCAAAATTTGGTTAAAGAAAGTTGTGAAATCATTTTAGAAATTGTCAAGTATTCTTTTTAGCTTAGCAGCAATTTTAGCAGTTTGTAAGTCATTTTAGTTGTTCTATTATTTTTTTCTCTTTTTAATTTTGTACAATGTTCTTAATCTTCAAATGACTATGAACATACTGGGTGGCACATATTACTGGGACAAATAGAAGCTTTGACAGCAATTTCTATTTATTTTATAACTTTCTTAATGTCAAATTTAGGTAATATCAATAATGTAATAAAGAATTGATTATTTAGTTACAAATATGTATTCGATGTTATGCATCAAAAATATATTTTACTTTTGACATCATCAAAAAGAGATTATATAGATACAGTAACTAAAGAGATTTTATTTTTTAATATGATTTGACTCAAGAATAAGTGTAATTGTGCTGGAGAACAAACATCATACTTGCCACAAGTTTTACCTTTTTAAAGGTAATTTTTATAGATTTCACTACTTTCTTAGAGACTATAACGCATTATATATAAATTGCGGTGTTCTGAATCTATGAACAGTATAATAAAATATTTATATGAAAGTTACCAGAAACTACCGAGAATTTATTTAGCAGAAGCTATAAAATGTGACGTGCAGTCTACACTTAACTGATAGATGGTTTTTTAACGACCTTCTTATACAAATTATTAATTAAAATCCATATAAGTACAAATGATATTCATGTAAAATCCGCATAAAATTTGCCGCATTATTAAAATAACTTTTTCTACATACGAATTATATTAATTTAGTAAATTTTCAGGATTCTTATAAGAGATTTCAATTTCCGATCATTACTGATAAAACAATAATTCTTAATTTTCATAATTTAAACTTTTAAATTCGTCGTAATACAAAAAATTAGTGAACTGCACATTTTTCTTAAAAATTTAAAGATATTTTGAATAAAAACTTTATTATTTACAAAATTCGCACTTTCCACAATATGAGAGTGGTACATGTAGCCGAAGACACCATTATCGGGTTTCCTGTATACCTAGACACCCAGTACGACCGAATTCCACACCTAGACACGAAATGCTACGGAGCGCACTAGCTAGACTTCATCATCGGCGACCCTATACACCTAGACACCGAGTATGACCGAATACCACACCTAGACACGAAATGCTACGGAGCGCACTAGCTAGACTCCATCATCGGCGACCCTATACACCTAGACACCCAGTACGACCGAATTCCACACCTAGACACGAAAAGCTACGGAGCGCACCAGTTAGACT
>UELU01114469.1:0-40598 GCA_900490025.1 Megastigmus dorsalis | reverse complement strand
ATACAAAGCAATAATTATCTCCACTTAGATCAGATTAAATGAACTTATATACGCTTATACCCTATTGTAAACGCCAACATTCAAACTTATTCAACTTTATATAAATGTATACAATTATATATAAACAAATTCTATTCTAAGAATTTAACAGAATACCATCTAATCAAATAAAATTATATATAAGTTTATAAACTTATATACGAGCTTATACAAATATTTATGAAATAATATGTTCACATATAGTTATGACTTTTTATATAGAGACAAAATCCAGTCATAATCATATACAAATAGGTACAAACGTATACAATCATTCATAATTAATATATAAATGTATATAATTGTATGAAAATCATTTTTACCCGGGCGTAGTAAGGTTGAAGTTTGGAATCTTTGCGTAAACGTAAAATAAAATGAACTAAGTGATTTTGGAGAATCTGTAGTTTCCTATTGAAATAATCAGGTAAATCACAATATACAAGACTACAGTAATCAAAATGAGGAAAAATGAGAGCCGCAACTAAGATTTTCTTAATATTGTGTGTGAGAAAGTAAGCTCTAAAATGCAACCTTTTTAGATCTCCATGAATTTTAGATATTACTTGAGAAATGTGTTTATTCCAACTTAAGTTTCTCGTTAAAGTGAGGCCTAGATCTTTCACGGAGTCTTCAATTTTAATGATATGGCCATGTGCTACAAGTGGTGGTAGATCTTTGATATTGATTTGACGAAGCATTTGATCGGAAGCAATGAGGAGAGCAACTGTTTTAGGAAAATTTAGTGGTAAATCAAATTTGAGGGCCCAAACAGCGACATTTTGTGCGTCTTCGTTTAGCTTAGCAATAAGGTCCGGAAGATTTTCTCGTTCGTATTTAAGATAAATTTGAAAATCATCGGCAAAAAGCATGCATGAGTTTGCTCAATGTTTTAAGCAGAGGACAATACTGTTGATAAGCAAAAGGAATGCTATAGGACCTGGATTATATCCTTGCGGGAGCCCAGAACTAAGTTTAAGAAAATCGGTAAGAAACCCTCGCAAATCAACAATAACTTGAGATCTGCCAGTCAGATAAGAATGAAACCAGATAATAAATTTATCTGAGCAGTATTTCTCCTGCATAATCCGTAAAAGTGTGGAATGCTTAACCGAGTCGAACGCTTTCTTGAAGTCAAAAAGTATCAATATTGTGATTAGCTTATATTATCGATACCATGACGAATGTCATCTGTGATTTTAATTAAAGCAGTTTGAGTACTAAAATGTCTATGAAAACCAGATTGCATGGGAGAGAGAAGATTATTAGATTCAAGATAATTTATGAATTTTGTAGTAACGAGTTTGTCGAAAATTTTAGCAAAATGCGATAAGTTTGCTATAGGGCGAGTGTCAGATGTCGAGTCTAGTTTTGACCCTTTCTTTAATGGAATAACTAGTGCTTTCTTTCATAAATCTAGGTAAATGCCTGATTTCAAGGATTAGTTATATATGTCAGTCATGAATTTTGAGGCCATACATAGAGAATCTTTAAAGTAAGATAGAGGCAGATCGTCGACACTACGTCCTTTTACCTTAGATAAGGCGAAAGCGGCAGCTTGCAAGACTTCCACATTTGAAAAGGGTTTAATACTAAATGATGGAGAATTTTCTTTTAGAGGAATACTCAAAATGTTATCCAATTCGCTACTTGAACATAGCGGATGAGCAGTGGCGACTGACGCGTAAAAATAATTTAGCTGTTGGGCAGTGAAAACAGTGAGAAGAGATTCAGTATGTCGAGCGCCAACAGCTCCCATTTTATTTAGTAACGTCCATTTTTTATTTGAATCAGATGCATTTTGGAGTTGTTTTGTGAAAAAAGTTTCACGTGCTAGTAGGATATCGCATTTAAGTATCTTACGAATACTTCTATGTTGTATTAAAAGAGAATAACTGCCTTTACGCTTCGCTTGCAAATACAATCTATCGCGTTCCTTGCATCGATCACGTAATGCTTTATCGAGCCAGGGTTTCTTAATTTCTCGTTCATTTAACGGAACATGTTTATCTAGCAGAGATAATGCGCATGATCTAAATTTAGTTAACATTGCATTAGGGTCGTTTGGGTGACTGGAAAATTTTGATGCACTTATATCTACTTGTAGCTGTTCTGCAAATAATAAACTATTAAATTTTCTAAAATCAAGTGAGCGAACAACTGAGAGAGAGAGAGAGAGAGAGATAGATAGATAACTTTTATTTTGTTATAAAAACAAAAAACCCAATATTTTATAATATAATATAACATAAATCAATGAGCAGTATAATAGATAAGTATATCACAGTCAATTTTAATCTTTTTAGTAAATATTGCTAAAGTATAAATCAGCCTTCATTATCTATCATCGTCATTCTTATAAAATAAATACAATACAATAAAGTATATACTAGTCAAATAATTACATTACAATAAAATATATACAATCAGCGGGTGATCGCCGTCTTGAATCTGCGCAAAGATGGAAAGTAGCGCACACAATCAGGGACAGAGTTCCAAAGGTGCGCACCTTGCACCTGGAAAGATCTTATACCAGTTTCAGTGCACACCCTCGGTATCGAGAGTTCTTTTGCAACACCCCTGCTAGTGCACTTGGGCCGGTATTTAGTAAAAAAGGCCGCTAAATATTTAGGTTCATTTAACCAGAGGATCTTGTATAAAAGAATTGCGGCAAAATAATTCCTCCTAGCATCCACACGCAACCAGCCCATTCGCTTCCTATAGGGAGTGATGTGCTCATCCCTCCTAGCACTATAGATAAATCTAGCACCCATATTGTTCAGTCTCTGTAGTCTGGTTTTCTGTTCAGTAGATGCATCAAGACACACAACAGAGCAATAATCAAGATGAGGAAGGACTAAGGCCTCAACTAACCTTCTGCAGAAGACCTCGGTGGTGCACCGTCTAATAAACCGTAAACTATAGAGAGTTCTATTCACTTTTTTCGTAACTTGATTTATATGTGGCTTCCACGTCAGTTTACTATCCAGTGAAACACCGAGGCTCACAACAGTATCACTAAAGGACACAGGCGCCCCTCCCCCCAACTCAACACATGGCAAACCGACTTTATACAAATCATTAAGATATTTAATTGAACTAAACATTATCACTTGGGGTTTACCAGCATTGAGCCGAAGAGACGCGCGCACGGCCCATCGGAACCCGGACTGTGCTACTTCGGATAAGCAGTCGACGCCCTCCTGGAGTCTATCCACAGGAACCTGCAGATAGACCTAAAGGTCGTCAGCATAAAGTATATGCTTGATGATCTTAGTGTCAAAAGTCTCCCGCAGGTCATTGATATAAATACTGAAAAGCAGGGGGCCAAGAACTGAACCCTGAGGAACACCCAAGTTAGTTTCTAAATAATCAGAACAGCCATTAGTTTTAGAAATAATGCACTGCGTGCGACCCTGAAGATATGACTTTATCCACAGTAGTGCAGCCCTTGAAAAGCCCAAATCACAGTTTTCTTAATAGTCTCGTAGGAGAAATAGTATCAAAAGCCTTGCTGAAATCAAAAAGCATCAGCAAGGTAATCATCCTTCTATCAATGCCCATGCGGATGTCGTCAGTCAATTTAAGCAGGGCAGTCTGTGTACTATGGTGTTGTCGAAACCCTTGCGTGTAGCGGATCGAGAATGCTATTAGCTGACAGATTTTCTGTTATTTGGGAGTGTGCAAGCTTCTCCAGCACCTTGGAGAGAAAGCACAGCAAGGCTATTGGACGAAAATCCGAAGCAGAAGATGGTGCAGTAGTTTTTTTAAGAGCAACAAGCTGTGCTTTCTTCCAGGCACTAGGGAAGACTCCCTGAGCAAAGGAGAAGTTGAAAATACGCACAAGATGTTCACCTATCATTGGAAGAGCCTTCACAATTACGCTCTGCGGGATGCCATCCGCACCCCTGGCTCTGGAGGAGAAATTCGAGATGGCTAGCACCACATCATTGAAATTGATCGGCTTAAATGAAAAGCTGTTCTCAGAGGCAGCCAAAATTACACTTATAACATCATCAATATTATCATCGGGCGCGACTGAAATCGCCGCAAAGTGCACGTTGAGCTAGGCGACGATTTTGAAAAATCGGTAACTTGTAATTTGTCGGAATTGAACAAACAAATAACTCGTTTCTGAAAACTCGAGGATTGTACAAGCGTCTTGCTCAGAAGCCAAGAAGATGTAAAATGCGAGGAACATTACGCGAAAAACCATCGAATCCCGAATTACAACGCAAATACTTCGCCGTGATCCAAGACTATCTGGATCGAGGACATATGTCGCGCGTCGAGGAAAAGCCAACGGGAGGTTACTATATGCCGCACCATGCCGTTCTCAGACCGACTAGCACTACCACCAAGGTTCGCGTTATTTTTTATGCATTTGCAAAATCCAACAAGGCCGTTCGCTACAGGGTCTACCAATATGTTGTAACGGCGGACATCGTATCGACAAGATGGATCGATCCGCGAGGCCGACAATATCAAAGAATACTCTAGTAACAAGACGGGAAAATTGAAACCTGCCAACTAAACACGGTCACCTTCGGTGTCTCTGCGGCTCCGTATTTGGCAATACGTACGCTTCATCAACTCGCCGTAGACGAGAAGTCCCGTTTCCCTCATGCCAGTGTTTTGTTAACACGCGATTTTTATGTCGACGATTGGATCATGTTTTAGAAACGCGGCGAAATGATCGGGTTGCTTCGTAGCGGAGGCTTCAATATCCGTAAGTGGGGGTCTAACCATGAACAAGCTCTTGACAACTTGGAACAAAAAGTTTTCATATCGACAAAATCCCCCGATGCAAACGCACCTCGAAAAGCTTTCGGACTATTAATCCTATTTCTCTATAGTCCTAATAGGACTCATAAGTCATAGTTCATCATGGCGGACTCCGATAAGGAGCCGCCTGATGTAGGTGATGAAGTAGCTTTTAATCTTATAAATACATACGGCATAATAAAAACAAACTTTACATTGGTCATAAATGTTATACAGTTTTCGCTGATTTGAATTTAACACCCTGTCAAAATTGTGGAAGATATGGGCACAGTGCTAAGAAATCCAGAAACGAGATTTGTTGATAAATATGTGCCGAAAAACATCTTACAAAAGAATGTACTAACAACACTAATATTAAGTGTCTAAATTGTTGTTATAGTAATAATAAATATAATGTCAAGAAAGATACAAATCATTTAGCAATAGACACTTCAAAGTGTGAATACTTAAACTACTTAATACAAAAGAAAATAAATAACACAGAGTACCCAATACAACCAGCAGCGTAGCCAAAAGCGGCTCCCGAGGAGAGGGAAATTTAAAATAATTAAAAAAAGTAGTAAGAAAAAATTCTTTTTATGCGTTGATAATTACAACTAAATTAAAATCAACAACGTTACTATGCCAGAATTAATTATTTGTAATTATTTATTGGCTTTATTTTAATTATTTCCCTCTCCTCGGGAGCCGCTTTTGGCTACGCTGACAACCAGTTACACCAAAGTATCTACGATACAACTACTCTCTAGCATAAAGAACCTACTAATAATGGAAACAGAAGAATATAATAATAATCCTATCAACTTTACAGCAACTGAATTTCAAGATCTACAAGAACTTAATAATTACTAGGCAAGTTTGACTAGAAATTTAATAATAATGCATGTAAATATAATAGGTATGCAAACAAATTTCAAGCATTTGGAAATATACATTGAGAGATTAATTCTTAATACCGGACATAATTGTATGTTCTGAAACGTGGAATAATGCGGATGGTGCAATGATTTACATAAATAATTCTCTTAGAGAATCAATCTCAATTGAACAAATAAACAATACAAAATTCATAAATACAAATATTATATTAGATAACGGTAAAAATTTCAAAATAACTGTCACTTATAGATGTTATGACATAATAAAAAATGAATTTGGCAAAAACCTAAAAGAATTAATGCACAAGAATAAAAATATAAAAAATCAATACATCATAGGTGACTTTAATATGAACATACTAGACAATACATCATCAATTGTTAATGATTATATTAATAATTATTTGGAATATGGATTCATATCTTTTTTTAACACAATTACGAGACCAAGTAATAACGACACTGACTTAGGATCCTGTATTGACAACATATTTGTTAGATCAAAGGAACTCAATAATGAAGCAATTAAAATATCAAATAGTTTTACCGATCACTATCCACTCTTCCTAATAATGAAAACCGATATTGTACTAGAAAAAACTGAAAAATGTAGTTCTTTTATTAATTACAAAAAACTAAAAAATAAATGTGCAAAAGTGGACTGGGATTCTCTACTTAATATACAGGATCAAGGTGTTGCAATAGATGGATTAATTTTAAGGTTACAAGAGTTAATGAGACTTTCAACTTTTAAAATAAAAAATAAAAATAAAAATGTGCCTAGAAAGAAGTGGATAACTAGAGGAATTATACAATCGTGTAGAATTAAAGAAAAATTATACTACAAACTAAAACAAGATCCATATAACATTTCACTTAAGAATGAGTACAAATTATATGTAAATATTTTAGATAAAGTCATTTCAAAAGCGAAATATATCTACGAAAAGAATGAAGTAGAAAAAATTTGTACTGACAATAAGAAATTATGGCAATACATACAAATTAAAATTGATAAGAAGGACAGTAATAAACTCAATGAGATAATTTTTATGATACATAATGATAGAAAAATAGAAAATACTGAAGGTATTGCTAATGCCTTTAATGAGTTCTTTAACAGTATTGGCCTTACTTTGTTACAAAACGCAAGATCCTTTCAGAAATTGCAAAGATTTTCGATCCTCTCGGGTTGCTCAATCCGGTGGTGCTAGCCTTAAAAACAATCATCCAAGACTGCTAAAAAATGAAGATCAAGTGGGACGAATCAGTTCCACAGGCGCTTCACGCTGCATGGCAATCGTTCATTGCCTAGTTACCCTTGATAAAACAGCTGGCGATTCCTCGGTATTTGGTATTGCCCGACTACGATTCGATACAGATTCACGGTTTTTGCGATGCGAGTAAACGTTGGTACGGCGCATATTTGTACGTACGATCTGTAGATCTGGAATGTCGCGTTCTCGTTCGATTAGCATGTGACAAATCGTGAGTAGCCCCGGTTAGTCAGTACCTCGACTGGAATTATGCGGCACCGACCTTTAAACACGTTTATTTTCTGAGGCTCGAGACGTGCTTTCTGTTAAAGTCCAGGGAATCATGTTTTGGACAGACTCCGAGATTGTTTTACGCTGATTAGAAAAATCGCTGTCAGAATTACAAGTTTTTGGAGTAAATCGCGTCGCAAAAATACAGAGAGTGTCAACCGCGGTGCAGTGGCGACACGTGCGCAGCAAAGACAACATTGCTGTCTCGCTATCTCGAGTAGAAACTCCCGTCGAGTTTATTCGGAACGACGCATGGTTTAACGGTCTTACTTGGTTATATCAGTCCGAAGAACAGTGGCTAATAGCGGAGAGGACCCATAATATCGACCTACCGAGATTACGCAAGCCTGTTTATTTCGTTACAAGCTCGAACGATTCGTTCTACATGAGAACCTCGTCGTATTCAAGGTTGATTCGGGTTCTAGACCATTGTTTGCGCATCTCAACATATTCCAAATTTCCAACTCAGACACTCAATAAAATTAAGAAGGACGAAGCCGAGCGGCAGCTTTGGAAAATTAGCCAAGGTGAGCGTTACGGAGACGAGATTGAGCAGATTTCGGAGGGAAAGGTCGCCAAAAGTGCGAAGTTAGCAGCGTTAGATCCTTACCTTGACCAATTTGGAGTGCTGCGCGTCGTTGGTAGGCTGCGAAACGCGCATATACCAGAGGGTCAGAAACATCCAGTCTTACTTCCCTCCCACCACCGCGTAACCGACTTAATTATAAAAGAAACTCACAATCGCTTATTCCACGCAGGAACCCGAACGATTTTATATGCGATCCGTCATCGATTCTGGCTTGTCGACGGTACGACGCAATACACCTCACTTCAATATCCGTAAGTGGGGGTCTAACCATGAACAAGACGCAATACACCTCACGCCAATACATTTAAGTTATTGATTTTTTCAGCTTATGTAATAATGTTTCTGAATTTGAATTATAATAATTATAAATAAAGAACATTTAAATATAACCTTTCATGTTATTTTTCTTGATTAATTATTTTTCCAGTATTTCGTTTTACTTCGTACGTAATGCATTAATTTAAACTTAATAGGTAGAAAATTTAAAGTAGACAAAAAATTAACATTATTCGAATCATGCAGGTTTCTTTCGGAAGCATATGACTTAGACATATATGAGGTGCTTGAATGGCTTAGTATCCATCTCATGGAAGCTATAAATGAACTTGCATAGTTGAAAGCTGTAATTCCTCGTAGAGGTAAAGCTCCATGGATCGACACTGAGCTTCAGCTACTCATTAACAAACGTAACGCTTCGACGGTATAAAAGGACCGGTAGTGCTGTGCTTTTGGATGAATTTCTCCATTTGCTAAATGAGGTCGAGGTGTGCATGGATCAAGAGTGTATCTCCTATGTTAGTGACCAACTGTTTGATTCTCTTGATCACAGGAAGGATATTTAGAGTGAAATGCGTGATCTCGACCACCTGCCCAAGTGCAGGGTGGAGTTACATGGTTTCATTCCGGACGAGCTTAACTCTCACTTTGCGGGTGTGTCGCACTCAATCAGAATATAATTAACATAATGGACATCATATTGTCAGCGTCTCATGACGACTTTTCCTTTCACCGCGTTACCTTTCCAAATATGGTTCTCGCCATGTCTCATTTTTCGACGCAGGCGACGGACGTGGATTACATTCCTCAAAGTGTTGTAGTGAAGTCTCTGCCAGTGTTGGAAAATTATATAATTCGCTTATTAACTCTTCATTTGCTCAGGGAGGCTTTTTAAGTACATGAAAGTAGGCATAATTAGAAGCTTTAAAAATGGTTACTACTCCATCATTAACTTCTGACTTTTGACCTAACGCCCTACAATGACTTCACCAGCTGTCTCTCCAGGGTCAAAATTCTGGATCCTTTACAGGCAGGGTTCACACATCATCACAGAACTCCGACAGTGCTACTTAAGCTGACTGATGACATACTTATAGGCATTGACAAAAGGATGATAACCTTGCTGTTGCTTTTTGATTTAGCACTTTTTGACTGACACCATCTCTCCTTCGATATTGTTGAGCAAATTATGCAACCTCGGATTCTCGAGGTCTACACTCCTGTGGATGAAATCTTATTTACAGGGGCGTACTCAACGTGAACTATCTAAAAGTAATGGTTGTTTTTCGTGGGTCGAGACCAATTTGGGTGTACCGCAGGGGTCGGCATTCGGGCCTTTGCTCTTCAGTCTCTACTTCAATGACCTTAAAGACCTTTTTGACCGTGGGGCGGTCAAGGACATACTATATGCCGATGACCTCCAGATTTATCTGCAAATCTCTGCAGATAAACTTCTGGAGGGCATAGCTCACCTGTCTGATGCAGCACGATTGTTGCCGAGGTGAGATGAGCGTTTGTCCCTCAGTCTCAATACTGTCAAGACTAATGTAATTTTATTTGGTTCTAGAAAGTATGTTAATGATTCAGTTAAAATGGGATTGCCAGATGATGACATGGGAGGTGGAGCGCTTGTGCTTTTTTCCAAAGCCGTGACTTTCGGTGTTACACTGAACAGTAAATTAACCTGGACACCGCCGGTTTATCATGTTACAAAAGAAGTTAAAAAAGCCCTGTATATCCTGCCGTTTATTAGACCATGTTAAAGACTGGTTGAAGCTCTAGTCTTACCCCATCTTGACTATTGCGCTGTAGCGTGTCTTGATTCGTCCGACGAGCAGAGATTATGCCTACAGGAACTGAACAACAAATATGTGCAATTTTTCTATGATGTTAAAAGGGATGATGAAATAATTATACACAATTAAATTTATTCTACTAAGTTTTTTTACAATTATCAGCGATAAAATGTAACACTTTATCCTTTTACTATATAGCCGTACTAAACTTGAATTTTTAACTAAATTCAATACATTTTATAATTTCTTGTGACTAATTTAGACTAAAGAAAGTTGTGAAATCAATTTAGAATTATTCTTTTTAGCTTACGAATAGGTGATCAGAATAGTGATCAGAATGGTAATCAAAATAATGAAATAATCCGTATCTCAGCTTTTTTTTTTATTGGTTCATAGTTTTAAAGATATTCTGGATTCTTAAAGATATCTGGGTTACAAATGGATTCCGCGGGGATACCGTGTGGAAATCCATATAGAATCTATATGGATTTCCATATAGGTTCGATACGGTCTTTCTCAACCGGGATTAAATTAAGCAACTCCTTTCATCTTCAAAAATATGTTTTTGTTATTAAACTTTTATAAAATATCTTTATTCTTACAAAATAACTATATACTTACTTGACGACCTATCTACAGACATTTTATAGTATCATTTTATTTTTTAATATTTAGAAATCATAAATAAATCAAACCACTCGCAGATCACATAAAAAAAACTATGATGATATAAATATGTATATATAGACATATAACATATATAATTCATCTCTGGGAAAAAATGAACGCGTAGAAAAATATTGTAATTCAATTAGTGTTGGAAATATTAATCTATGCAAATTACTTTTATAAAAACGTAAAATTGGTGACAAAAATGATTTTTCTTCTTCAGCATAATTATTCAAGAACCAAATCTAACTAATAAAATCTCTTTACTCGTTATATCTATAATCTCTTTCTAATAATCGTCGGGAATAAAAAGAAACAATATATAATAGGCTTTTGCTGTATAACATCAAATTCATATTTTCAACTAGCTAATCAATTCTTTATTAGTTTCGATAGTAATATAATTTGAGCTAACAAAAGTTATGAAATCAAGTCAAAAACTACTGTCAAGCATTTTTTTGCTTCAGTAATGTAAATTAAATACACAATTTTTTATCAGTTTACAGGAATTGTCCAATTTCTTATGGCGAAATTGGGCTGAAAGTTGTGAAATCATCTCAAAAATTGTCAAGTATTCTTTTTATCTTAGCAGTTTATATGTTATTTTAGTCATCCCATTATTTTTTTCTCTTTTCAATTTTGTAAAATATCCTTAATCTTATAAAATAGTGTCATTTGATCAGCGTAGTATCCGAGGTGTGAGAGCGAGACTCGTTGAGCGAGCATCGTGCGAGAGATCTGTTGTCATCGGCAGCCGTCGCAATTCCTATAGTCGTGCGATTATCCGATAAGCGTCTAACGTTAAATTATTTTATATTGCGTGTAATTGGAATTAAAAGAGATAGAGCGTTAATAAAGGATAGATTCAATTAATGTGCAATTGGAACTGTGTCTTAAATTTCAAATACCTGCCCAGTACGGCTTTATTATTAGGAGCATATTCTTTGGAATTTGAGAGTTATCAATATATTCGCGTTCGAGTGTAAAACACATGAAATCGCAATCAAATTGTATAAAGACATTATTTTAGATCGTTGTGGATTAGAAAGACAAATAATTCAAAATTCACTTACCCATATATATACAAAATAGGTACAGCCAGAATACTCATAACATCCTTCCTGCTATGTATTTAGTAGAAGAAACTTGGCTAAAATTTTCGCCATCGCCTCAAGAAGGAAGAGCACCACCAAGTTTAGAACCATTAAGAATACCAACATGGAAATACCAAGATGCACGAGGATTGATGGAAGAAGGTATATTTACACCTCAGGATTTAGATCACTTACATGTTCTCACAATATACCCAGCAGAAAGATCAACAATTGAGGAAATGGCATGAAAATTGTATGGCAGAAGTTCATCTTCATCGAGACTGGACTTTAGACGATTAATGGATCGTGCAACCCTTGAGACAGTAGTAGAAAATGTCCTTTAAAAAATCTGGAGTGGTTTTACTAACTTTGGAGTATTTTTTGCTGTTATTATAGGAATAATAACTATATTTACTATACTATTAAGTTAATAGTTGATACTTTGATTCATGGATATACTCTGCATTGAGGCGACAGCAGCACCATCCAAAGCTGTCACTCATAAAACAGGTGCGCCACAATAAATAGATGCGATGAATTATTCTCAGAATTCGCCAAGATCATAGAAAATTGAAAGAAAACTTTATCATTACTTTGACTAGATATAAGGCACATTAAATATAAAAATACCATAAACCTCACATTATATTAAAGTTGTTTATGCTATTATTAAAGTATATTATGCTATTGTTCAGTGGTCAGTCTGGAAATATTCAGTCAGTCTATGACGTCAGACCCTATTCAACGCAGATGGACCATTGTGGACTAGTGTGTGTGTGTATGTGTGTGTGTGTGTGTGTGTGTGTGTGTGTGTATATCTGTGTGTGCGTCTGCGCGTATATATAAGTCACTTCATAAATCTCAAACGTGAATTTGAAAAAAAATCCGTTAATGCATATTCAAAACTTAATTTTCAATTACTTTAAATAATTGACTTATTTTGACAAATATGCTTTAAGATCATTGTTCTATTACATAAATTTATTGAATGGACTACTTTTCTATCAATATTATATTTTTCAGATAATAATTTAAGAAGTTTTCTTTATCCCGGTCTCGCCTAGCTTTTTTAAATAAATATTTTAACAATTTTATTTATTTACATTTAAATATTTATTTGAAAAAGTTACTTGAGATTTTATTCGTATTTCGTATTGCTGATCTCAGATTCGTATTCAGCAAACTTAAAAACCTATATGTAGACTCACGATTATCAATTTTAAAAATTTTTGTGCCTTTTAAATCGAGACACAATGTTTTGCGCCAGCGCTGTCAACCTAAAATTAAAAAAAAAAAAAAAAATCGTTAGTTGTCCCCTTTTCCCACCAGATTCTCTGTTGTCACCTTTTGTAAGCGGATTCTGCTTTGCCGTCTTTTCCAACTGGATTCTGTGTTGTCGCCTACTTACATAGTAGCGACTATATACTTATTTAGTCATTCCTAGGGTAAATCTATAGCAACACGTGGATTTAAATTTGGCGGCAAGGTTCGTATCAAAACATCGATTAACTGAACAAGAAAAAAGCACTTTTAAATACTTTACAATCTGAAATAAAAAATTCTATTTAGCTACATTGAGTTATTTTTAAATACCGAAGACTTTTATTCAATAATATTTAATGCACTCATTATTATCATTTCACTATTAAAATATAAATATTCAAAATATTGAATTTTGAATGTTATTACTAAAGTTATATAATTCATATAATTGGAACAAGAAAAAATGAAATTATAACTTTTTTTAAAACATATTATTAAGTAGATATGCGCCTGTGATTCAATAATACGAAAGATCATTTCCCGCCGGTGAACCCAGATAGATATAATAATGTTTGTCAAAAACGCTGACTCAACTGCTTATAAATAAAATTAGGAAGCTTTTCAGGAAAATTGAATATTTTATCCCAATACAAATAAATCTAAAGTATTCAAAGATATAATTAACAAAAATTAAACGTATAATATATAATAAATAAAACGTATATAATAAATCAAATATTATTAAAGTGTATTTATATAGGAAGATAAAGAAGTATAATTAATCCATCAGTTATAATCATTAGTCCTAAAATGGCTAAATTCTAATTTAATTAAGGTTCTATCGGTATTACGAAGTCAATTGAGGAACTATTGAAAGAAGTGAAAAAATGTGCTTTCAATTCTCACGAAACTTGTTCCTAAAATATAATTCATTTAAGACGACTAATAGACTGATAATTAAACGTATAAATTTATTAAATTAAATTAATAAACTACGTAAAACTTTATTGATCAGAGTAGTTTCAGAGAAGAAGCGCATAACCTACCTATTTTTCCAATTTCTTTTGGTACATAGGACATTAAATATCTCTTTCATTTCTTCTATTGCCTATGTGTTTTTCTTGCTTTAAATTATAAATAAGATCATGCTCTTTAAATATGTATGTTTTTTATTAATTTCTTGACGATTTCTGAAAATATATGTCATCCGAGATATCATCAGAGCAGATGATAAAATGCGAATTTACGCAAAAGTGTTTTACTCGCGATTTTGGTCGTCAACCTTATCTAAAATTTCGCCAGGGACTAATGTTTGTTACAAAAAACAATATATTTTGTTACCATAAATTTTCTGGACGAATTTACCTTGCGATAGACCCTCCTTAAATTCATAAAAATTATCATTTGTTTTTGAGATATAAACAAACAAAAGTTTGGTAATATATTTATAAAAGGAACATATAATTAAAGGAAATATTTTCTATGTGTATCAAAATTGACCCAGATTTCTTGAAACAGGAACATTAAGTTAAATTATTAATTCAATTTCTTTGAAACTTGTTGAAGTATCTCTATAAAATGGCTTATAAATTATTACCTTTTTAATTCATATTCAAATCTATTGAGTAATTGAATTTATAGAGAACAATATAATGAATAAATTTCATTTAATTCGATTATGAAACAGAACTACAGCGGGATAGATCTAATATACTCTGTTTTTGAATACATAATACATCTAATATTAGGTATATTACATTAGATAAAGTTTGATATAATTTCAAACACATTTTCACTTTCAAAACCATTTACCTTACAGCATCTATTTTCTGATCAAGGTCCATATTTTTATGCGAAAATGATTAAAAGAAAATCATTTTTTATGATCCATAAGCCTTAAATACATAAAATGTTGTAAATATTAAGCAATTATTTATTATTAACTAGATCGTTAGTTAAATCACGTTACAAGGAATATTTCATAAAATGATAATATATATTAACACGTCATAAATTAGTAGCTCAGATCTGACTGAGTATAGTCAGACAACTTATCAATAATACACATGTACTTTGTCCACGTTGATTAACTTACTTTGGAACGGAATGTATCGATTTCACATAGAATTTAGAGATTTAATTTGTTTTGAAATATATTGCTTATTCTGCCATCTATTTATCGATATAATGTACCAAAAATTAGAAACAAAAACTTTAATAATACACATTTGAAATGCATGACTGACTTATCAACGTCCGTAATCTGTTTACAAAAAGTGATCTACGTATTTATTTACAAATTAATTTAGCTCCTTACAAGGATCAAGTTTATAGCGTGTGATTTACATTGTACTGATTTCTTATCCCCATTAAATAATATCTAAAATTATTTTGTAGCTTAAAAAATATAACAGGGATTAAACAATTATTGGCATGATAAATTGATTCGTCTTTCATGCGATTGTCTTCGTATATCGTTTTAATTTAGCAGTCTGAATGCATAGCTTTGAGCGCCTACTGTATTGCTCACGTTTATTGATTCGACTAGTTTTCAGATATCTATGTCCAAAGCTATAACTGTCAATGCGTATCCATTCAAACATTTTATGACAAAATCTTCTAACGGTGCAATCCAACGATTATTAAATCGCTTGAAATGACTTCTATACATTGTCTTCTTTGACTGAGACGTAATATCGTTTTTTAAAAAAATGGAACGCCTCCTCTTGTAAAGTAGAATGGTTTTCTTGTGTTATTTTCTTAGAAATAATGATAAAAATTTATTTAACAATAAGTTGTAAGAAACTAATAACATATTAAAATAAAACTAATAACAAATTAAAATTTAATGCAACTAATGCTGTTTTTATACCATAAGCATCAATGGAATACTTCAAAATGTTTTTATCACATCGCTATATCGAACGTCCCGAACGAAACGGTATACGATAACATAAATAATTTAAGCTTGTGGTATTGAAAGCGTGAGAAGATTTTGATAAACTTACAAATTGCTCGTGTTTCCGAAGATAAGTTGTGAGAGAAAACTTAATCAAAACCACAAGAAACGATTGCAAAATTAACTTAATTAACATATTTAATGATAAATTAATTATCTGGTGATTGCATTCTGGAATACATAAATGAATCATAAAAAGAATTCTATCCCCAATTTTTGGGAAAACGAACAATCTATGTTATATTCATTTATCAAAATAATAACAACGGAATATACAAAACAGATATTCAACAAAATCACGTTTACTCCGCAAAATAGTATGGTCATAATCTTTATGAAAGATTCAAAGCTGCACAGCTGTGACAAAGTAATTTGAACTGGATGAACAATAATACAGAATGATACTGAGTAATGCTAGGGTACTAAATAACCCAGTTTCTTACACATTTATTTTCCACCAAGGTTAAAGTAATTTAGTGCTGTGTACTCAAAACTGCAGGTTCCAGACATTCTTATTTTACAAATACAGTGTTACTCATTCTACTAGAATTCATCAAGAATACACCGACAATCTAATGTTAATAACGTATATATTTGTATAGCCGTCGGCCACTATAATACTTGCATCGTATATTATATTCACAATTATCTGAAATTACATCATTCTAGTAGCTGTGGACTATAATGAATCTTTGCATAAAAGTAAACATGCCTAAGAAAAGGCATGTTAATTTCTAATATCCAACATTGCACATTTGACTTATGTGATAAAAAAAATTAATAAGTGCTTCATTATTCGGGAAATAAGTTCGTTAATATAATACAATAAATTTGGCAATGCAGTCATCAATTTTGTTCAATCATTTTTGTCTTCAAAGTGACTATATATGTTTTTTTAAGAAGTAAATTTATAAAAGGAAGGAACACCCCGACATTAACCCCTGTTGGAAACGTACGAAACTTGTACTGCCATCCAGAGTATAAATATAAAGAGTCATTTACTTGAAATAGAATTAGTCTCCTTATTCGATATGAAATGTTTAAAAAAAAGTCGAAATGGTTGTTCCCTAGGGTTAATACATGGAAGTATAGAAACGGACGAGTATAGAAAGATCTTCCGATTTTCAATCAATTTTTTTAAACTTTCCCATCATGTAAGGGAATCATTTTTTTTTATTTTAATATTTTTTATGCCCTAAGTAACGATCTATGTTTTCTACTATTCCTCTTTTATTTTGATCTCACCGGAGGATCGGATTATATATAAAAAATTTGCTACTCCAATACCTTAAAGTACTAATACAATAAATATTTATATTGAGAATTGCTTGTCCTGGTAGAAAATTGACGAGTTTGACTTGTTAATGTGATAAGTAGATCCAGGTGAATTCTAACTGGATCCAGGTGGAATCCATGTACATTCATGTGGATATTTTAAACAGGAATATTTTTGTGGCTATTGGAAACAAGATACTTTCAAGTGTTCTAGACCTTGAATTATATTTTTCAGTTTTGAACTCGCTTACAATTATTTATAGAAGCTCCTTAACATTTCTACCAGAATGGACAAAAATTCAATGAGTTGTTATATAATCACATTTTATACGAATCATAATATCATCCAGCAAGACTTACTCGAATTGAAAATATCCAATTTTTGAAAAGATATCAACCTCTAAGTAAATTTGAACGATGGGATTTGAAAAATGAGACTTTAAACTATCCAGGACATTGTGTCTAAAATTTTTTCTAACACATTTGTATAAAAACTTAAAGCATTGAAAGTTGCAAAAGAAAAGCAGACATATGTCGTTAATGAAATGTTTGTTGAAATCGCCAAAGTATATGACAAAGCCGACTTCGTGAGTTCTCCATGTTTTTCACAGACCATATAACAGTATCACGATTAAAAAAAGTCAAACTCATGAAATGTGCTTTAACAACAAATTTTGGATTACATTCAGAATCCAAGCTAGGTCAATCTTTTGAATTTTTCATATAACAAATTGTATTTTGTGTCAACACACAATAACGAATGATCAGCTTCTAAAAGCTAATCAGTTTTTAATCACATGTTTCATATTGCATAAAATAAATATTTGTAAAGTCAATGAGTAAGAAACAAAAAATAATATCAAAAAGAATTGTGTACTCTTACTATTATTATCCAAAATTCAGTTCTTACTTAATTACTCTTTAAAAATTTTAATATTTTAATGAAATATAATTTTTAGTAATTTTCAATTAATTATATTGTATCATAACAATTATCTTGTAACTATTTATTGTGCATACAATTAATTTATTAAAAATAGCAATATCTGCCTTTTATCAATTAGGTACAAAGTCGCATATGCTATTGTATATATACTTGTATCTATATTCAAACCACTTGTGCATTTAATTATGACGAACCAAAGCTCAAAGACTCCCTGATAATAAATTACCGAGTTTAACTACTGCTAGGGTCCACTAATTAATACGCTGTTTCATTTCGGTAATTAAAAATCAAATTGCTAAAAAAATACTAGAATATGATATACTTAAAATTTAGTGAGATATATTATAGAATTATAAAATTGGTGGTATAATTTTGCAAATTGGATAATTAAAGAATGTAAATTTTGAAATTATATTTACGAAATGATTATTGATAAATAGTGATTAATAGTATAAAATAATTATTTTTATTTTTCTAACCCCAAATTTTAATAATTTTTATCATTATAACGACTGCAAAATGATATAATAAATCAATTAAACATATTTAAAATGTCGAACAATAACATATTATGCCCGTAAAGCGCATGAATATAAGTACAGTGAAAAAAGTCATTTTAAGTACGTCTGAAATACCAGAAATTTTTTAACTAATTCAAGAATGTTCCAGTTCATACTTATATCGATTTTATTTAATTGTCACATTTTATTTTTTCAATTATACACAAACTAGTGCATATGAAGCATTCAGTATTTTTTAACTATTCTTTGTTATTCACAATTTTTAAGTAATAATGTCAATCCAGCTATTCTAACTGCACATATTTAAATTTTGTAGTTTAAATATGTCAAAACCGAATAAATAAACAATATTTTTCGTCTGGCACTCTGTGTAAAAAGCGCGTTTATAAAAGAATGACTAAGGGCCAGAAAATAACTCACCAAGGCTTCTACCAAAAATGAGATCAATCTCGCGTTACATTTGTAAGAAGAAAAATTAATACTACATGTCACAAAAATATATAAAACACACAATAAGGCAACCTAAATCAGTTCGTGCTTCAATACATTTTGTGGAGTTCTATGCATATTTTAGTATGTGCGTGTATGCATAATAAAGAAATTGGACTTTTTAAAGTTCCCACTACAAAAATAAACATTTCGCAAAGTAGTTTAAAATCTAAAATATTCCCAGTATAAAGTTTGTAATTAGGATGCTATATACTGGATTTAATTTTGAAAAGTTCAGTGCAGACATTGAAATATCGTTAAATCTCTTTCGTTTCATAATTACGAATAGATAATTAAAACAATTTCGATAAACTTTACTGCTTTTACTTTTATGCTAAACTAATGCAAACAAAGGAAGTTTTAACCAACATAAATGAACAATTATAAAAACATTTTCATAAAATAAATGCAATTTGTTAATATATGTAAGGCTAATCAAAAGGTGGACAGCATCACATACTCAATGAAAAAACTTCGGAGGATGATGGTAGTTTGCTCAATGGATTATTTTTAGCGACTTGTCGCGCGATGTAGGGTAGGTAAGTGAAGGTATGACTGTGGATTCCTAATTAACAGTCGTGAAATATAACTTTTATAAACATATAAAGCCTTAAAATATATATATATATTTCACAATTACTTTACCTTTAAACTAATAGACTATGAGGAAAAAGCAGCAGAAAACATATTATTAACAATTTATTGTTATGTATCGTATATCCGTCCGTAGTAATAGCTTCATAGACATGTATATAGATATCGATTGCAGGTATTACTGCGGAATGTTTTGACTAAACGGTGTAATCTCAAAACCAACTCAAATTTTCCACATCTTTTTTTGTTAAAAATAATGTATCAATATTGCTGAGATTTTAATATAGTTATTTATGCAATAGATGCTTTTTTTATTACATTAACATTAGAAATTTTTTATTGCGAATATGGAGAAAAAATCCGCAGTTCTTAATAACACATTTCCATTCTTTGCTTTTTAGATTGAACGCCTGTTTTATTGTCCTATATATCTAATTGTTTCTAACGATTATCAAAACTTCAAATATGATCATATAAATAGAAAAAAAAGTCGCAGTTGGTGACGCATATAGTTCTATTTGAATGTCGAATGTCGCGCTACGTACAAATCCGCAGTAATACCATCAGTTAGCCTATAATAACTAAATCAGTTGCATGTTTTTAGGCCAAGTAAGCAGTCAATGACATTGAAGAATAGTTGATTGTTGTCAAGAAAAATGATAAAGTGCCCGTAGCAATATATGAATAAAAAGAATAATGCTTAGTTTGCGCGGTACCGAAAGCCTTCTTCCATTCATCTTTCATCCTTTTCTGAATGACCTATCTCTAAGTCAAAATGCTTTTACAAAAGACGCATGTGTAAGATATGTATATCCCTTAAAATTCCTATAAGCAGAATACAATTAGATATAACTCTCAGTTGTGCTATGTCACAAGATTTTCCTTTTTATCTATACCAAAGATGAAATTGCTCAAAAGGAAAATAAGCAGGAGATGTATCAAATCGAGTATAATTAATTAGGCACCCAGAAAAAAATATTACTTTTCTATGCAAATGATGGAATGCGGTCACAGAAAAAAAAACGTTCACCGCGACTAACAGAATTATATCGATTCGTGACGTAAAAATAGCAATTTGTTTTCCACCGCGTTCATTAGTGCGTTATAACGTAAAAATGTTCATGCATAACCACGAATCCTTCGATAAACTATTTATGCATGAAAATTAAATCTTAGAAATTTTACATATATCCAATAAAATCTCGATCGATTTAAAATTAAGGTTGTTTTTTTTTCTCATCGCGTTTCAGTCCAAGAAGCGATGTCACTTTTGTTTAACACAAAAAACTTGATCGGCGCAGTCGGTAAAAAGAAAAATTACTCACAGCAGAATTCATGGGCAAAAAGTTGAAACGAGGTTAACACTGTCGATAAACAATATCGTGTGCCATGTGTGAATTCCAGTAGAAGTAAACTATCGCCAACTAAACTAAAGTACCGAAGTCCGCAATATTATCACGCTATCGACACTAGTATTGACCTTGCTATTCTATATATGCAGCCTTTCATAAAGTATGTCGTTCGCGACCGTGTCAATTGGTAGTCCTCGTAAAGATTAGGCTAATCAATAATTTATCAATTAATAATGTCTCGCATGGAAATGGCAGAAATTGAATAGTGGGAGTTTATTATACGTATAAAAGCGACTAAGCGGTAATCATTACCTATACACTGCTATCCGGAAGTAATTTCTTGTGAACTGTTAAGCATAAAAAACAATACCGCGGTAAGTGGTTGTACGTTTTCGCGCTGTGATACCTATGTATATTAACGAATTCCGTTATACATTTGAAAAGGTTATACAGGCAGTTAGTTCGGGAGCGCTGGTCATAAAGTCGGAAACGAAATTAGGACAATGAAGCGCGTGGGGCTCTTTGACCCCGTTCTTTTTAATTTTTTCAAAGCGTTTCGATTACTCGTTCAATCAAGCACTCGAATGAAGTGTTCCTTTGGGAGCTTTGTTTTTTTTTTTTTTTTTCAGGGCACATCATCAACCTCACATGTATATAGGTCATGACTGACGCTTCGCTCCCTCTAATATATCCCCACTCGATATAATCACTTTCGCTGCAGTATACCAAGTTTCGTTTGCAACATAACGCCGATTCACTAAAGAGCCGTATAATTCACTGGCTGTCGACCTAGAGGCAGATGGTATTGAATTCCAAATTGTCGTTTTGGATCGCGACTTAATTAGGTGCGCTACGTTGAATGATATAATATGCAGAGAGCACATAGGAGAAAAAGAGCGAGGGAAAAAAGCTGCTATATAATGAGCTGCTGTCCGCACTCCTAAGGCAAGAAACCGAACCTGCAGCCTAACGATCGAGATACTTTTTTCGAACGCGGCATCATCAGCTGCTACCGGCACATGCAGACCTGGGGCAAGAAGCTCACGCGTGCAACCGCAAGAGTCTCGTCGTGTGCATCGCTCACTATGCGCGTCTTTAGAACTTTGTTGATCGCGGAAATCCTAGATAAGAGGCTCGCAAATTATCCTATTAATTAACCAGTTTCCTATATAAACGTATATACTCACTACAACGAAGCTCACAGCAGCAGCAGCAGCAGCAGCAGCAGCAGCAGCAGCTCTTTTTCCAGGCCGTCGAGACCGTTGACAGAGCCGTCGACGATTTATGTCAACAAGTGGCTTAAGGGCCCCGGGTGGCCGAATAATACCTAATTCCGCAAAGCTATTATTGGAAACGGGATATTTATCGCTTGGCGAGGGGTTGAGGTGACCCCCTGAGTGCCACGTGCGGATACCGCATGCGGTGTCATGCCCTGGGAGGGTAGGCTCGTAAAAGTCGTAATAATAAGGGCTCCGCAGGACGCAGAGCGCGCTGCACGAGGCCAGCAGGCGCGCGATATTGGAGCGGTGGGAACAGCCGCACCGAATCGATCGACCATAGCATTATATATGCAAAAATAGATGTGCACAGGATTATGTAATGCAGAGGCTCTGGCGAGCATGGCTATGCAGCGGGAGAAAGCACCGGAGCCGTAATTCGCCCCGCTGCTATGACTCGTAATGCGGAGCCTCCGCATATACCCATGCGGGAGCTCCGGCTGTTGTACGCCAAACTCCCCCGGGAACCTCCTACGATCGCGCCTATTTATTTGCCCTTTCGTAATTAGCTCGAAAGTGTCGCGGGAGCCGTGCATCGCGGGGGGTCGGAGAGTATCCAACTTTGTCTATTGCGGGGCATCGCACATCCTGGCGCACCTCGCGCTTCTCTCGTAGCCGCAAACGATCCCTTTATCCCTTGCGGATTCAGCCCCGCGCTTCGAGTGGCCCAAAGCTGCTGCAGGAGAGAGAAAAGGGAGAATCAAAGAGAGAGATAGAGGGAAGGTGCAGCTGCCCCTATACACAGCGTAGAGATAGGGATGGAAAAGAATACAAGAAGCAAGCAGCAGCAGCAGCAGCAGCAGCAACAGCAGCAGCGGTAGTAGCAGCAGGCGTCGAGAGAAAAGTTAAAAGAAATTACTGGTAGAATGAAGTGCGGCTCCCTCGAGGCACGTGAGAACTGCGAGAGGAGCTCGGCAGCGACTCAGCCCTTATGTGGTGCGCGGCGGCACGGGTTTGCTCCTCTAAGCTCGGGACGGCGTCGGCATGAGAGACCTGCACTCGGGAGACTCGGCAACTGGCGGCGATCGCCGGGGAGTGTTACGGAAGCTCGGAGCGAGGCGCTCGCGACGCGCTCGCCGCATAGACTGAGTTCCCGCGCGGCTATACCGAGGCTATGCACCGAGGCTAAGCTTCGGCACTACCTGTTGTCGCGGAGCGCCGCGCCGCCGCCGTCGCCGCCTCCGCTCTCCGCCCCAAATCTCCGCGGCCCCCTGCACGCCTCCGCGCATCGCGCAGCGCGCTCTTGGCGTTCTCCCGCTCTCATCCCCCTTTTTGCGGGGTGAACGCGCCGACGAACGGAATCGCTACGCTCGCTGTTTCTGTGCTTCATCTATATATATATATATACCCACATATATTTATACGCGAACGAGGCTACACTTATTTATTGGCTTGTTTGGCTTGTTGAAATTATATCCCTGAACTTTCGTTCGCTCAGTGTATATATATACATAATTTCATTGCATGCGTAATAATTGCGATGCGTGCATTGTATGTAGACGGGCAGCGTGTACAACAAATGCTCGGGTAAAAGAAAAATTAAGTTTAATAGACGAACGTGATGGCGATTCTCGCGGATGGCCTTTTCGATTCTTTACTGTCAGAGGGAAAGTCACTCACGATCAACTTTTGCAAAAATATTGATAAAAACTTAAACTTGTAAAACATTTAACTTTATAAAAATAAGTGATCAAAATAGCTGGGGGAACTGTCATACTGACAAGTGGAACCGGAGGAGTCCGGGAAACCGATTTGTCTGAAACTTTGGAAAATGGTTTCTTGTATCTAAAAGAGAAACTTAGTATCTATAAGTCCTTCAAATGAGCCCTTTCAAATTCGAAGATAATGACAGATTCAGCAAAATATACGAAAAAAAACGTGCTTCTTCAAATCAAGATAATTCAGCAATTAAAATTGCTATCGACTGGTATAAAAAAGAAAAGAAAAATAGGAAAAACAAGACCAAATTTCGATCTACCCTTTTCAACTTTCAATCTTATAATCTTCACAAACCATCTCGAAATTTAACTTGTGCCTCGATACATATATATTCACTAAAATTATATGAACATCGTTTAACTACAAAAACTATTATTAATCACTGTCTTGATGTCGAGCATGGCCACATATTACTTAATGCTTATAATTTTATTATCTACTAAAGGTTACAAGCACTAAATGATTGACAGGTTTTACAAGATTGACAAACTTGAAAAACTTTTTCTTTTTTGGAAGGAGTATCATATTTTAAAGTATTAATTAGTAATAAATAAAATAAATCATAATATGTGTAAATAGAATAAATTTCGAAATGAATCAGTCAGCTAAAATATTTTAGTTTGCGATGTACTAATCCAAATAATAGAAAGCGATTCTTGAATCTTTTTAAATTTATAAATAATAATTATATTTACAGAAATATAAGAAACTTTAACATTATATCACAAAATTAACAAAATATGATTAAGTTTAAGTATAAAAATTATAAATGAAATGAATACAAGTATTATTTCAAAGTTACATATAATAAAAGTATCTGGGGAAGCGTCCATTAAAAGTCAGATAGCGTGCGCGCGTTTTTGTCATAAAACATACTCTGCTCAATTCGCGCATAAGCGAACGGTAAGGAGCCCAAAAGAAATCAAAAGATTTACATCAATGAATCTTTTTCTCGCTCTTTCTGGTCGTGTGACTATTTTTCCTCAAAAATGGTTTTTTAAGGTCAAAAAATTGTGTCAAATGTTTGAAGCA
The DNA here is from genome assembly GCA_900490025.1 of Megastigmus dorsalis. Taxonomy (NCBI): domain Eukaryota; kingdom Metazoa; phylum Arthropoda; class Insecta; order Hymenoptera; family Megastigmidae; genus Megastigmus; species Megastigmus dorsalis. The sequence continues at coordinate 15,501 of UELU01114469.1, read as the reverse complement.
ATTTTTCGAAATAACATCATCTTATTTTTTCAAATTAACTTTTTTTATTTGAAGGTACACTTATTAAGCTACGAATACCTAAAATTTCAAGTTAGATGTTCTTCGATTTTTTCTGCACTTCTTGCCGTTCGCTTATGAGCGAGTTGAACCGAACGTGTTTTATACTAAAAATCCGCCAAGTGCGCTTGTTGACTGTCTTTGGCTAGATGCTCCCATGTATATAAAAGTTATAGTTAATTTCCATTGCTAAAAAACTGTGCATATAAGTTAAAATATACTTAATCATTAAAATATTAACAATTTTACAATACATTATTTTATAGAGTATTGAAAAAATAAATCTTAAAGTTATTTTGAGTAAGTACGAATATTAATAGTTATAAATTTTATATGATAGTAAATAGATTTTATGTTAAAGAAAGTAAACTTATAATTACATTTTCATGTATAAGTAAAAACCTTTTTAAATTAACTTTTTTATTTAAACTTTTACTGTACACACTATTATTGTATACTATTACACCCACGTGTGATCGCTCTGCCCGAGGGCCGACGGGGTTGAAATTAATAAATTTTTTTTAAAAAATTTTATTTTTCGGTGTTCATACCACACCACAATATTTACAAAATTTAAAAATTCTTTGTAAAAAAAGAGCACTCAGTATCTGGTTTATAAGTCGAAAAGTGAACAAATCAAAGCCCGGTTGGAAAAGGGGACAACTAAAAATCAGATTGCAAGAAATTATAAAATTTCGACCATAGCAGATAATTCCCTTTAAAAAATCGTATGAATTTATGATTTATTAAATTAGAAAATTTGAAAAATTTAACGTCGTTAAAACAGGCCAATCCAGCATTCCCATAATTTAATTAAAAATAATAAACAAAAATTATGAAATTTCAGAACTTAAAAGCATGAGTTTAAAATGAATTATATTCAATTTTATTACCCATCTTAGAAATCGAATTTTCACAACTATTTACCGTATCATAACTAACCATTTTATTTGGACATCAAGGAAATTGATACATAAATATGCGATTGCGAAATAATTATCATAGTCGCCATTTCGACACAAATTCTAGTGTAATTATCCCATAACGTTTACTGCTGTAAATAACTACTTGAAAAAAATTTCCAAAACCATTTTTTTAAACCATCTATGATCTATAATATTTTAAATTTACAATAATATGTACAATAAATGATTAACTGCCAATATTTAGGTTATACCTTCAAACACTTTAATACTAAAACAAATTTTGTGATTTGATTTGCTAATATTTTTAATTTGAATATATTTATGAATTTATATTTTAATGTAATAAAATTGGTATCAAAAATGGTTTCATAGAAGCTAATGTAGTGCGTGCCTGTGTTTCAAAGTAAGCCCAAAGCTAATTTTGATATATGGCATATTACGTCTCCGAAGCGTAGATCAATTACTTATACCTATATGCATTGCAATTTATAATAGAAATACTAAACGTTTTAAATGATAATCCAGAATAACCTACATGTTTTATACCTAGACTGTCATAATTTATTTACTCTAAAATATATAAAACAAACCTTTCGGTAAAAATTAAATAATCGTTAGGACAATTAAGAAAAATTAAATTGACTTGATATTAAATTAACGTAAACCTTTTAATTTCCTTAAATGGTTTTCTTTAATTTTCTATAATAGACAAAATAGTATCAATTAGCCTGTATTTTCTCCTAAAATTAAATTTTTATAATTTTTGCAAATTATAATAATTTTAGTACCTATTGTAATACATATATAATAAAAATGTGTGGTAAGTCGCCACAAAGCAATATTTTCATTATATATGAACAGATTTCTGTATAAATAAATGCGATTGGAACTTGTATTACGATTAGCTGATTACATTGACACTGTATTGCTGAATTTTCACTTTTATTTTCAGTTCATTTTCGAAGCTTGTTGGAAACAGTGATTTCCCAACAAACTTTGATTTTCATTTCTTACTGCAGTTTTTCGTTTTATTTCAAAATAATTCATCCAACAACTAGCTATAACAACTAGCATATTCAAGTTTATTATAGTACAGTTTAAAATAGGTAAGCAATTAAATTTTTTTAATTATAATTGTTTTTATATAATTCAAACCATGAGAGTAAGATCCCAGTCAAGGTTTAGTCCTGTCTGCCGAAATTAAAATTTGTTTGTTTATTTATTCAAACATATATATTATCTAAAAATAATAAACCTTTATTTCTGTTTATGTTAGTTTCTAATCATGCTTTATTTTTCTCATTCTCTAGAGATTTAATTGATTCCAAAGGTATGTGGCATCTTATAACTCTAGAGATTTAATTGATTCCAAAGGTATGTGGCATCTTATAACTACACATGTGGGTAAGCTACCACTTTGGAGTTACATTGTTAAATTGTTATTTACTCTGAATTAAATGAAATTTATTAAGAGTATTGTATACTGTATAAATCAAACAGTATAATTTAAGTTTCGCAGATTTGTTTATTTTTTATTTTAACTTTTTCCTCGGGTGTGGCAATTTCCCTAAAAGCTAGACGTTTTTCTCAAAGTATGTGCTTCTAGATTGAAAGTTGTGTTTATTCAAAAATTTACTGAGCAGTAAATTCCGCTTGCATATCGTTCTTTTTTGACCATTGGTCTATATAATACTTTCATACATTGTGCCTGAAAGAAATTGTTTAATTTTGATATCGGTGACTCTTCCTGAAATTAATCAAAGAACAAAATGAAACCTTTGAAATTGAAAAATATTAAGAAACAAAATAGCGCTTTTAATAATTAAATTTAGTTTCCTTCGCCAATATCTACTTTTGAATTAACAAAATTCACTATAAATATATTTGTTAATCTCTTTACGGTATACGACTTTCATACAATATTAATTCGTGCACTATGTTTTCATCAGACTTTTATACAAATCCTCTTTCTCTTATATATTATTATATTAAGGAGTTCAATTTAGACTTTTTTTGTGACTATTTTTATTCTTTTTAATATTCCCTTTTCCTAACATGTTCTCATTTATTTTTAATGGGGATATCGGAGTATTCTATTCTACCGATAAGTAGGTAAGCTGGGGGGGTTCTGGCTCAATGCATTTCTGGCTCAGCCTGATTTCAGGCAAGGAATTTCTGGCTCAATGCATTTCTGGATCAGCCTGATTTGCACGTGCATCGCGGGTCTGCCGGCGCGTACTATGGTTCTAGAGCAGCCTGATTTTTTTAGGCAAGGGATTTCTGGCTCAATGCATTTCTGGCGCAGCCGGCTTCCAGGCACGGGAATTCTAGCGCGGCGCGGGGCCGGCGCCGTGCGAGACGGGCCTGCCGGCACGCGCGGGGCGCCCGAGGTCCTACCTCCGCACTGCTTCGCGCAGGCGCGTCTGCCGCCGTGCATCGCGCGGATCTGCCGGCGTGTATACTGCTTCGCGCCGCAGATTCCCCTTTCCTCCCTCCCGCCAGCATCGTGCCGGCTTACTTCTGTCAACTGGTCGCCTCCACGTGCAGAGCCATGCGGCTTTTTTTCGCGATCGTTCCACTCTGTTCGTTACAAACACAGTGTTTTCGTGAGTGTTGTGCTTTTATCTTTGAGCATTCAGTTTTTCTTATCAATGAAGATGGTGTTTTCGCGGGTGTTGTGTTTTCTCCCATCAAAAGTATTTTTTTTTGCGTGTGTTGTGTTTCCTGGTGCATTGATTTTGAAAGTGTATAAAAAGTGTAGTTTCAGTCATTGTGAACATTGTGTTTTTTTCATGAGTGTTGCGTTTTCTCTCGTCAACGAGTATTTTCGCGTGTGTTGTGTTTTGGTGCATTGATTTTGCAAATGTATAAAAAGTGTATGTGAAAAGTGTAGTTTTAGTCAGTGTAAACATTGTGTTTTATGACTGTTTTTCTCTCTTGTCAATGAGTATTTTTCGCATGTTTTTTGTTTTCATGCATTGCGTTTGCAAGTTTATGAAACATAGTGTATATAAAAGTGTAAAATATGAAAATGAATTTAAGAGTTATGTGATTCTTTTTTTTTTTACAAAATAATAATACTTTATATGAAATATACGATTAAATCTAAAATCGTGTAAATATTATATTTAAAATATTATTTGTTAAAGAAGCTTCCAGTGTAAGAAAAAAATAAGATGAGAAAGGTGCTCAAGTTACATCTTCTCGAGAAAAACAGCTCGGGTTACATATTTACGAATTCTCTTCTAATCATTGTTTCAATTCGAATCTTCTTGAATCACTTTATTAGAAGAGTTTTCGAGAAGGTTTCGTGCACTGAGTTTAGTGCATGCATATAAAAAAGCAAAGTCTGATCGAGAGGATCAGTAGTCGACTGATTTGCACTTGTACAACGAAGAAGATGTCAGAGGAGGATCTTCTACAAGTATTAGAGGAGGTCGACGGCGAAGTTCGAGGAACACTCTTCAGCCTCACATCCGAGCAGCAGGAACAACTGCAGGAACTCTGCTTCGAGATTGTGGGAGTTGACTGGCGCCGTGATCGTGGAGCAGGAGGAGGAGGAGAAGCCAGAGGACCAGGACGCTGGGCCTTAAACTTCGCTGCAAAAATATTTATTGGATTTTTGGAGCGAACTCGAGTCCGAATCATCGTTGCCGTCGTCTCCAACGATCCCGTCAATTTCACCTCCCCAGCTTTCAAAAAAAAATTAATTTATTGAATGAAATGTGTCCGCGTGTGTGTATGTGAGCGAATAATTTTCTATACAAAATTAATTTTAATTGAATGAAATGTGTGCACGTGTGTATGTATGAGTGAATAATTTTCTATACAAAATTAATTTTATTGAATGAAATGTGTCCGCATGTGTATGTGAGTGAATAATTTTTTATATATAATTCATTAAATGAAACATGCGCGTGTGTTTTATACCTCAATAACCCAATAATTTTTTTTTTAAATCTTAATATTAACATTCTAAAAATAAAATGCAAATTATCTTCAGTAAGTAATTTTATCCACAAATTAATTTATTTAATGAAATGTGTCCGCGCGTGTATGTATGAGTGAATAATTTTATATATAATATAAAAAATTAATTGAATGAAACGTGCGCGTATATTATATACCTCAATAACCGAATAACTCAATAAAAAAATTTTTAATCTTAATATTAATATTCTAAAATAAAAAATGTGTATATGTGAGTGGATAGTTTTATGTACAAAATTATTTTTTTTTTATTGAATTTAATGTGTGCGGTATGCACGTGAGCGAGAAAATTTTCTTTTTTTAATTTGAAAATTAATTTTTCTAGGTAGATGAAGAATTTTGGGTTGAGGTTCTACCATCTTCGTTGCTGTTGACGCCTCCGCTGTCATCTGCGTTGCTTCTTCTATCACGGTCTCCGTCACCTGCCTCATCTTCTCATCTTCTCATGACTCGGTAAGTACTGTTCTTCATTCTTGTGTCCTTTAAAAAAAAGAAATAATAGTTTTAAATTTATTCATTTCAGGAGCAAATTTCAGGTCACTTGTATTATCCGCGCCGTCACCCGCACTTGCATCGCCTATTTTCGAGGAACCATTGCTCGTTGTTACTGAATAAATTCCAAAATTCAATTGTGCACAGAAAGATTTCTTCAAGATTGAATATTCGAACAACTTTATAGTAATGATTAGTTTTTTATTCGATGTTTCCTCTTTGACAGTTGTTTGAAAAGTAAGAGATAAGGAAAGGTTACTTGATTTCATCTGGCAAGCGATTTTCATACTTTATAACAAAATTATTTCTGTTTCCATGACAGAATATAACAGATGAACAAAACAAAATATTAAATACATCTGCGGCAACCGTCCGCGGAAAATCCATTGTTTCTCACGCCCCATAGCCACTACTAATTCGGTTGATCAGCAACCGAATTAAGGGAAACCTGTGCCCACGGACGATCCACTGTGATCGCCGTGACACGGCCTACGTAATGGCATCACTGAATCCATTACGGCGATATATCTGATATTCCCCTTGTTCATTTTTTTCTCTCTCTCTCTCTCTCTCTATCTCTTTCACTCTTTCGCTCGCCAGATAAAATTATGTAATTACAAATTAATATAAAGGCAATGTAATTATAAACACATATTATTATTAACCAACTGCAAATACAATATTATATATAACGACATATATCCGGAACACTCGTCGAGAGTTAAACGCCACCTCAGGTTTCAGGAGCATAGCTTACCCGCATTGGGTGCGCCACCGCGTACCCCTGTGGATTTGGTGCCACCACCTGTGATGCCCGATGTGAGTAGTAGCAGCATCAGCACAGCAGTTCTGCCTCCGGATCTTCTGCAGCTGCTATTGCTGCCACCGCCACCTCCACTTGCGATGCCTCTCCATATACCTGACGTGAACATCAGCAGCAGCAGCAGCAGCAGAGAAGCTCCAAGGAGGAGGCGACCAAGGGAGTACATCGTCATGGAATATCGGGCACCGTGGATTCGGATGCCAACGTGACCAGCGCCGTTTTCCACGAATAGGCGCCGTCCTCCAGTTTACTTTTAAAATTAAGGGATTTCTATGCAGTTGGAAAGATTCCTACCCCGGTAACGAATTATTTAAAGATAAAGATAAAATTTTAGAAAAATGCTCTCTATTAGCACTTCGGGAATGATGTTAAACATTACATGGTTCAAGTTTCATAAAAGTTTTTTTTGTCATTGAAAGTTTTTGAAAATAAAAATCGCAGTATGAATGAAGAACGAAATTTCCGGTGAAAAGTCTGCGAATTGTGAATGGAATGTTATAAAACTTGACCCATGTAATGTTTTACATATTTGCAGAGGTGGTGACAGAGCGAAAAAAAAAATTAGTTTCTATTTTATATATTTCGTAAAATGTCAAAGCTGGTAAAGTAGGAATCTTTTTCAATTTACAGCACATCCCTTAATTTTATCAGTTTTGTATTACGTGTATAATAACTGTGATATATTTTGTATTATGTATTTTATAATTTATTTTGTATTTTATATGAAGTATTTTATGTTTATAATTAATTTTTTATATTATGTATTTTTTTTATAATTTATATGATGTATTTTGTAATATTTTATATACTTATAATTTATAAATAAATTTTTATACTTTGAAAAAATGTTCTAAATGCGCTGGCTGCGCGTGAGAATGCAGCAGCAGCCAAGTCGCGTACGTGACAATAGTAAGTATGCATAAAATTTAATGAAGCGTGCATGGAAGTTTTAAATTCATATTAAGTGTGAATATGATGAATGAATGTTTTTTAAGTTTTAGAAGCATGAGTGAATTTTTTTTTTAAATTTTATAGAAGTGTGAATGATAGGTGAATTTTTCATAAATAAGTATTTAAATTTAATAGAAGCATGAATGGTATGTGAATGAATAAATGTTTTTAAATTATATAGAAGAACTTAATGTAAGTGTAAATTAAATGAACTATAAATGTTATTATATGAATATAAAAATAATATGTAAGCGTGAATGAATAAATAAGTTTAAGTATATTTAAATATGTATATTTTTTTTAAGGAGAGAGAGGTGAGAGCCCCAGCCTTCGCTCTCGACCTGTGAGGAACAACCATAAATTCATCACTTATGAACTTTACTTTGAACAAATTCAGTGTAAAATTCGCTAATGACTCATTTTCCTCTCCAAATTCTCTCTCTCTGCTTTCTTTATTAAAAATAAAATTAATTATACATAGAAAATAAAACTTCTATATTCCATTCAGCTTTACTATATGAAGCCTTACTTAATTGTGAAACGGAAAGTTCTCCTTGCTCGGCATAACCTCCGCAGTCCCATCCGTCGTCCTCGTCCATTGGCAACGGAGTCCGCAGTGGGATATAAAATTCCATTAGCCAGTCTTTCAAAGCAAGCGCATTTTTGACTGTGCATATCGGTTTATTGCACAACGAATGATGCGTGCAGCGTACGGAGTTGCGCTTCCTAATGTGTCGCAGTGATGGACATTTCAAATCATCTGCATTACAAATCACTCTGAAAGAAAAAAAAAGAAAAATGTGTTAGTTTTAGAGCGATGTACACCAAAAAAGGTAAGTGAACAAAGCAATTTATAAAGAAAAGCTAGTTGTAGGGCAATGCAAGAAAGATAAGTAAATAAATCTGTAAGAGCAATGTAAACAAAGGTAAGTAAAATAAATTTCTTTTTACTTACTTTCCTGGCAGGATTTCTTCCAACCATTTCTTTTTCTGAAACCCCTTGACGTATATTTTAATTGCATTGATGAAACTGCCTTGTAATAAATACTCCAATTAGATGGCCATACGGGATTGTACCCGAGTTCCATGGTATATCTTGGAAGTGTGTTTCTAGCCATTTATTCATGAATTGCTCTTCGGATAGAAGTCGTTTTCACTTACATGGTGGTAGAAAGAGCAAGACGACTGGAACTGCATCCTTTTGAAGTGCGAAGATTGCTGCTTCTTTTAGTACGAATATATTCGAGGATCTTCGAAACCCTTGCAGACCCACTACTAACTCCATGTTTCCCACACTTCTGGAGATCCGAAGTCCGCGTTGCTACCTCTGACTCGATGAGTCATTCACTGTGCCTGTGCAACTGGTGAGCTGCTTAATACTGCTTCTCTCTCTCCACTTCAAGAAACTTGTCTTTCTTCTCGAACGTTCCATAAGACTCAACCAGCTCCGAAAAATCCACGCTTCTGCTACCTCTGAGTCGATGAGTTATCCCGATGGAAATGGTGAGCTGCTTCTTTCCGCTTCCAGAATCTCATCGTTCCTCTCTCGCTCACTGTTGACACTCGGTGAACTGACGAATGCGCCGTCGAGACTGCTGAGCTCTCCGTGACTCTTCCTCCTCCCCACCATCGAACAAACAAGGAAAGAGAGAGGGAAGAGGTTCCGGATGATATAAGGAGCCTGCGGCTGGAGGAATCCGTCATTTCGCAGGTTCGAGTCGAGAGATCCCGCAGCCGATCCGAGATGCAGCTGTTGGAGAGAGAGGATTCCAAGATCGAGTCGAGGGAACCCGTAGCAGATCCGAGGTGCAGCTGTTGGAGAGAGAGAGAGAGAGAGAGGATTCCCGAGCGAACTTCCAGAGGATTCCTCCCTTCCCACCATCAAATAAACGAGGAAAGAGAGAGGGAAGAGGTTTAAGAAGATATAAGGAGCCTGCTGCTAGAGGAGATCGCCAGTTCACAGCATCGAGTCGAGGGAGTCCACAACAGATCCGAGGTGCAGCTGTTGGAGAGAGAGGACTCCAGCTACAAGGTATCTACTAGAGGGAGAGAGTGCATCTAAGGATCTCGCCATTTCGCAGCATCGAGTCGAGGTAGCCCGTAGCAGATACGAGGTGCAGTGAATTAGTATTGGGTAAGAGAGAGAGAGAATTTTTCCATATTTTTTGCAGATATTCAGGCTAAAATTCTGAAACATCGAGGATCATCGCGACTCCGGAGTTTTATACAAAAACTGTGAGTCTATTATTCAAATTTTTGGATTTTGCTAAGAATGGCACGGCAGATATCACCAAGATAGAGTGGTGTTTAAATTTGAATAGAGAAGCTGTCGAAACTCTGGAAAAAGTGATAACTTCGGGAACGCTTTCCCAAGCGTAGAAACACAAGCATCAGTCGTTTATGACGCGTTTATTACGTATTCAATATGCTCTGTGCAGTTTGCTGAAGACAAGCGGCAGGTTGCAACGGAACCATCAGTGGACAGAGTTCGATTGGACGATATGCCATTAGCGTTCCAAAAGCGCATACGCTCTGGTGTAATATCAAATTTACAGCATCTGGATATCGTTTCATTTATGGATGACGCATCGAGTGTATTCCAGTCCAAAATCGCGACCACCCTCGAAGAATATAGTGCTTTAAAAGTGAACGCTGAACTTTCGGCCGAATACGTGATTCAGAAAAGTGATTCGGTAAGCGGCGGTGAAATTAAGTATTTTAATACCCAGAATGCTTCTGTTCGCAGAACAACAGATTTGGAAAAGTGGTTCGATGACAACGTGAAGCAACCTCTGCAGAGAGAAATGGAGGAATTTGAAGAGAAAGATTCGGGATGGACTCTGCAAAGAATCGTAACTCTCGCTATCTACATCAATAAGTTATACGAGATGAAAGGAAACTCCTATATTCCACTACCGGATGCCATTGCCAAAAAACACGCTTGTATCAATGTACAAAATGATGACGACCAATGTTTTAAATGGGCAGTACTTTCTGCTTTACATCCACAGGAACGCAATTCAACTCGGGTAAATCTATACAAACAATTCGAAAACGAGCTTAATTTCAATGGAATCGTCTTTCCTGTACCATCGAAGCAGATAAGCAAGAACAAGAAGATGAAAAACAAAACAATCTCTCCATCAACGTGTACATTTTGGAAAAAAAAGGTATCGATACAAGGTTCAACTGTACCACGTAACCTCGCTGAAAAAAGACTCTCACGTAAATCTGCTTCTCCTGGAAAACTACTATGTCGACGACGACGAGGATGATGAAGAAGAAACCGGAGACGACAACGATGCAGTGCTACGGTTCCACTATGTGTGGATAAAAAATCTAACGCTATTGGTAAGAACTCAGTTAATGAATAGTAAGAACAGGTGCTACATTTGCGACAGGTGTCTGCATTTTTTTAAAACTAACGAGAAACTCGCGAAACATGAAATTGACTTTCAGAAACTGAATAAGTGCAAAATTCAGTTACCATTACCCAAAAACAACATCCTCTTGTTCAACGAATATAGTCGGCAAATCAAAGTCCCATACGTAATATGTGCCGATTTTGAATGCCTACTGAAGCCTGTAGAAGACAGCGTACGCGTATACCAACAACACCAAGCGTTCAGCATCGCATTCTACTTACAATATAGTTTTGATGAGAGCCGATCAATATATCAAAGTTATCGGTAAGAAAAATATGGCATGGGGACTCCTGCTGAATGGTTTGTTCAGAATCTTCGAGAAATTGCTAATGAATTGGAAGAGTTGTACAAAGCACCAGAATCTATGAATCTCTCACACCAAGAGTCAATAGACTTTTTAACAGCTAAATCTTGTGTCATTTGCAATAAAGATTTCACACAGCAGGACAAAAAAGTCAGAGATCACTGTCACAACACAGGAAAGTAAGTAATATTATTTAAAAATAAAAAATAATTATAACCATTCATTATTCTTTTTTTTTTTGCTTTGTTTCAGATTCAGAGGAGCTGCTCATGCAGGATGCAACATCAATTTTAAGGACGCGAGATTCATACCTGTAGTGTTTCACAATCTCACTGGCTACGACTCACATTTTATCATCAAGGAGCTCGCAACTTCTGCCATCCTCAAGGGATGCGATATTACCAAGCATATCGATGGCACTAATATAAACTTTAGATTTATAGATTCTTTCAGATTCATGCCATCGTCTCTGGAGAAGATAGCATCGTATTTGGAGAAATATGACATCACCAGCCGTACGTTCGATTAAGAGGATGGTTACTCGGAGCATCAAATCACTCCTTTGAAAGACTGCAAGAGAAGCAGCTGCCGTCCAAGGACGATTTCTTCAGCGAGCTGCATGGCTGCAGAATTTCTGATGCGGACTATAATCACGCGAGAAGTGTGTGGAGTGCATTCAACATCGCAACACTTGGTGAGTACTCCGATATATACCTCAAAACGGACGTGCTTCTTTTGGCAGACATCTTCGAGAACTTTCGATCAACTTGCATCAAGGCTTACGGACTAGATTCTGCGCATTATTTCACCACTCCTGGTTTGATGTGGGACGCCATATTAAAGGTCAAATAGTAGCATTGTGAGTCGATGTCGACGATGACGACGAGAATTCATCATTATTCTTTCTTAATGATTCGGTAGAAACAACGAGCTTTTGAAGAGATTTCCACTATCGGTTTGAAAGTTTCCCCAATCGCTTTCTCAAAATTCTCTTTGCCATATTTCAATAAATTGTACTTGCGCTTGACTACATTTCGCGCTTTAACGAGTTGAAGAAGTACATCCTTTTTTGTTTTTCGTTGAATGTCCATGTTGATGGTTAAACATTCGAACATAGACTGAAAGTGTGACGACGTGTTCACGCTATATTTATAGCAAAATGGTCGAAGCCCTTTCGATACCTATCAGCGTTGATTGGACTATCTTTATCGATCATTAAAAATCCATGCTTGTCATCCATCCAGCACTTTGTGCATAACTCCTTGAATCGTGCATAATGCATGTCTGAATTGACGTGATCATTATACAGATGCTTCAGGTTCAAGTCATCTTGTCGAAAGATAACCAACAAATTCACGTTGTCTCTCACCAGATCTTTAGTAATCCGAGCGTAAGATTGGTATAGGTAGAAGCAATCAACTTTTGTATGTCTACCCATACAGTAGAATGAGCGAACTTTGTTTTGCTTTTCGCAGGCTACATCGTCCAAAATCATTATCGAATTTGGAAGTGCATCATCGGGTGCTATCATTGATTCATGCTCGTTGAATGGAAAATACTGAATACCAGCTATCGATAGCAAAAGTTCCCTTAAAAACTTTGGTTGATTGACAGACTTTGAGTAGACGTACACGTTTTCAAATCTAAGTCCGTTCGGATGCGTTAAGAGTGCTAGTAGGCTGTTGGTTTTACCGCAATTGGATGGACCACAGAATACAGCTTGTATACTATCCGGGAGTAAATCTCCATGACGCCTAGTAGTAGTTTTTATCTCATGTTCCACGATAGCATCGAAATTCGTTATTGGAAGCTTGACACACTGCTCCTTGAAGTTCATGTGTCCACCTCGCAAGAGATTTTAATTATGACTGCTCGCTTGACTATAAATACATTGCTTATATACTGTCCGCGTCAGATCTGAATCAGATCTTCTAGGTGTAATGATCGTGCATAAACGACGTCGAGGACGTGACTTAATCAATAAGATCATCAACAATTTACTATTTGAACTCCACGTACCGGGATATCAATACTGCGGACCAGGTACCAAATTGAAGAAACGTTTGGCCAGAGGCGATCCGGGAATCAATCCTCTCGACGCAGCTTGTAAAGAACACGATATAGCTTATTCGAAAAATCGTGAGAACATCGAAGTGAGGAACGCAGCCGACAGGGTTCTTGCCTATAAAGCTTGGCAACGCGTACTAGCGAGGGACGCCAATTTTGGTGAAGAAGCCGCTGCTTACGCTATTACGAACACCATGAAACTCAAGTCAAAATTAGGAATGGGTATGAAGAGGAGGATGAGGAAGATGTCGCGCATTACTCTTTCTAAAGTGGTGGAAGCTGCTTCAAAATCTCTAGTTCCGGGCAAGTCTTCTTCTTCTGGTAAACTCGTTCTTTCTACTCTGAAATATAACGCATAGTTCTAACTTACCTGTAGCTATTCTCAAGGTTAACGCTCTCCGAGTGGAATGCAACATATAACTATATAAACGGACGCAAAGTGCACACTATACACGAGTTCATACCAGTAGTTCCGCCAGGATACAAGATCATTGAAGTTCCATCGCAAGTTATTTACCTACCGATAGCTGTCAAGAGCATAGATCATCTGCAAGTTTGCAGTGTCGATCAAGACGAAAATTTGGTCAAGTTTCGAGGAGAAGTAATTACAATTAGACTGCATATCAAGCAAGTGTGATGGGAATAGTCTACAACACCAGAATCGGTAGGCGGGGGGGCTATAAAAGCACTTCAGTGTGTGGCTCAAGCATCATTCATCAGAGAGCTATCAACGAGCTAATACGGCGAAACATTCAACATTGCAGATAACCAATGTATGAGATTTTTTAAATGAGCGAGTTTTTTCTGCACTCTAACATTGGGAAAATCACTACCTTACCAATTATAACATTTAACCCAATATACCAAGAAATTGATTTTTGAAAAAAGCTCTCTCTTAGCATCTTGGTAATGATGCAAATATTATGTGATTTCAGTTTCATAAAATTTTCAAAGACTTTTGTCTTCAAAGAACTCATTCTCAAAGACTTTTGTCTTCAAAAATTCCGTTCATAATTCGCCGAGGATTTTATCTATGAAGTTTTCGAAGACAAAAGTTTCGGTAAATTATGGATATAGTGTCTACCTCATTACCAAGATGCTAACAAAGAGTCTTTTCCAAAAATTTATCTCTATCTTTATATTTTATTAAATGCAAAAATAAAGATAAGAACAAATAATTTTCTTTGTTGTCGGTCTTCCAATTTTACAGCAAAACAAAAATGTTTGTTCAACAACACATGTTAGTTAGCTCTTCCAAAGAGAATTCATTTATAAAATAGTCCAGATAGTAACTTAATTTTATTATGAAAAAATCAATTATTATCAACGACCTTGTAAAGAAGCTTATATTTTACAAATGTTTGTTTATGGGAACGTCGTAATCACTAAAATTTTGTATATTCTGCCCTTACAATGTCGAAATCCCCACATGGTTTTTCAACCTTTTCTCTGTTTGCAATAGTACATTACGCAACTAGCGAGCGAAGGAGTTAGTTTCAACGAAGGGGAAGTTTGTCGCCCGAACGAGGCTCGATTCGGGTGACAATCACACGAATCGAGATTTTAAGCGAAGCGCATTTGTTGCGTATAATATTTTTTCATATAACGTACGCAAAGACCAGTTTTGCACGCGTATGCATGCGCAAAATCGAACTTTGCGCACGGAGTGTGGAAAACGATATATTTAATACTTTTCTAAAACGACTGTTGAAGCGTTCCTATGGGAACAGTTCTAGTAACCTTTCTATAACAGTTTCATATTATGTTTTTCCAAACTACGTGCGCAAAGTTCGATTTTGCACACGCATACGCGTGTATGATTATAATATATTTCGATACTAGTGCGTAAAGATCCCTTACGGAAGAAACTACTGCCATAACTACTGCCAGAACAACTGCCATAACTACTGCCAGAACAGCTGCCAGAACTACAACCGGAATAAGTGCCGCGGCAACAGTTTTATTGCAACTACTGAAAAGCTACTGCCAAACTACTGAAAATTATTGGAAATCATTCGATAGCGGTAATACATCGCCAATAGGATCGAAAATACTTTTTCATTTAACATATTTTTTTAAAAAAGTTTTTTGGAATTAATTTAATTATAAAATTATTCAAAATAGATGTAACGTAAAGCAATCGCTTTCGTGAAAGGCCGAGGAGGGGAAGATCTTCGAAAAGACGCCCAAGATGGAATGGGCAGTGCCGGATTTGTACCGGCTAAAAACTCCTCCCCGTTTGGGTAACCAACCTGAAGGTTATAGTCCCCGAAAATGAACAAATTGTAGAGAAGGAAAGGGTTTAGAAAAGGGGTAAGGCTGCGGTGGGTACGGTGACCATCTCGCGACGAAAAAGGGGGCGAGGGAGGCGCTTAAGCATGTAGCGTGGAGTATAGAAGCCGAGGGGCGGTGGATTTTATTTTATGGTTAAGTGTGAATGTGAGAGAGTGTGTGTTGTGTTGTGGT
>UELU01114369.1:0-14100 GCA_900490025.1 Megastigmus dorsalis | reverse complement strand
AAATAAAGGATGAACTTAAACACAAAAGCTCATCTATTATTTCAGATAATCTTAATCATGATACTGTTTCGGTATATAAATATCAGAAAATCATTATAAATTATCTTAAAAGTCATCATAAACTTAAAAAAATTATTATGTGACTGACGGAGCAGCACAAAATTTTAAAAATAAGAGTAATTTTCACAATCTTCTTTTTCATGAAAAAGATTTTCAAATTAAAGCTGAATGGCATTTTTTTGCCACTGCACACGTCAAAAGTGGATGCGATGGTATAGATGCAAATTTGAAAAGAGGAGCCCTTACAACTAGCTTACAGCTTACAGCAATTAACAAAATACTTACAGCTTACGATCTACATAATTGGGCACAAAAGTATTGCAAAGAAACGAAAATTTTTTTTAGTAGTAAAGAAGCTTATGAAAAAAATTCAAAGAAATTTAAAGTTCGAATCGATAAGGCCAAGTTCATCTCAAGTACTTTAAAATATCACGCTTTTATTCCAATAGATCGTAAGACTATGAAACTTAAAATAACATCTTTGGCATCCGAGTACGATTTATTTCCTAAATTAAAAAAGTCAAAAATTGTTAAAAAGACTTGAATAAGCTTTAAAAGCTTAGGAGTATAAATTTTAATGATGGTTAGTCGAGCAGCTAAGAGTTAAGGTCTGCAGCAGTAGCACGCGCGGCGCGCCGCGACTGGTCGAGCGCCTTGTGTTTGTTGAATGATATCTCGATAAAATCAAAAAACCCCTTTCCAGAAAATATCTGTATCGACGTAAAATTTCCTCCTCTTTCGATCTAGCAGGTAAAAAAAATTATTAAAAATGCATTTTTTGAGATATAGTACATTTTATATTTTCTCAAGGTCAAGATAAGCAAATTTTACACATTTGATAAGACCATCGGAAAGCTGAGGAAAAAATACATCGAAATCACTTCGTTATGATAATTTCTAGGTGCATTTTAGCCCTTTAAACATGAGCTGAAAACAGCACGATTAAGCGCTCCCGCGCCGCGTTTGGAGAGTTGACGTGAAACGCCTCATATTCATACAAGCATGTATTACAACAAGCAGTGACAAAATATGCCACATTTTGAGGTTTCATATTTTTCAGTTTAGTGGTCGTGCATAAAAAGATATGTCAGCCGCCCAATACTAAAATACTAAATGTGCAGACGTAATTTCGGGCTTAAATAAAAGGATTTTATTTGCTAAAATAAACCGTGGAACGATTTCTGCAATAAATTAATTTCAATAAAAAAAAAATCGTTGCCAATTAATTGACATTTAACTTTCTCTATCTTAATGTTTTATTCCAATGTACACGAATTTAATAATTCATAAATATACAAATATACAAGAAATTATACTAAGTATGGGAAACACAAATGGAGGTATTGATGGAATCAATGCCAAAACACTAAATACACTGGCAACATGCATCTCCTTTCCTTTGGCAGACATTTTTAATGAATGCCTAGAAAAGGGAATAATTCCGATTCATAAATCAAAAGAAAAGCACTCACCAACAAATTACAGACCTATATCTTTCATATCAAACATTGCCAAAATATTTGAAAAACTACTACATAAAAGAATAACATACTTTTGTATTAAGTGCAACTTATTATCCAATAAACAATTTATAAATCTTACTAGACAAACTGTATAATTATGGCATTAGGGGAAACGCACACAACCTAATAAAAAGTTATCTAAATAACCGAAAACAAAGAGTCAAAGTAAGCAATTACAACAGCAATTTCAAAAATATCAACAAAGGAGTTCCGCAAGGTACTATACTAGGACCATTACTATTTATCATTTATATCAACGATTTTTTAAACTCTTTGCCTAAAAACACAATATTATCATACGCGGACGACACTGCAATAATAACAACTGGAAACAACTGGCTAGAGGTTGAAACTAAAATGAACATCTATTTACAATAAACAGCAAATTGGTTAGCACTAAATAAATTGTCTTTAAATACAGATAAAACAGTGTATATGGAATTTGGAAATAATTGCAACAACACACCGAAAAATTTGAACATAAACATTCAGGGTAACAACATAAAAAGAGTAGATGAAGCAAGATATATAGGAGTTATTTTCGACAGTAACTTGAGATGGAACGTACACATCAATAAAGTTTACAATAAAAATAAATACCTCGCTTTCTACAAATTATCTAGAATCATGTCCATAGAAAATATGAGAATGCTGTATTATGCACTTTTTCACAGTATAGCTACTTATGGTATACTGGCCTGGGGAGGGACATATGTAGGTAGAATAAGATGTTTACAAAATTTACAAAATAGATCATTGAAATTAGTAAACAAGAACAACTTTATTCTTGAGAAAAATCCACTAAATATTGAACAAACTTTAACCTATGAATCACTAATTTACCATTACACGGTCTTACAAGAGAAATATTTAGAATCTAGCAACCCAACAATAAATAAAAGCATACAAATCCCTAGAAGCCTCAGAAATATAAGTATAAAAAATAGTTATATACGAGCACTAACCAACTACAATAAACTGCCGAGTGAATTGAAGAATATCAAGGACAAAACAAGCCTTAAAACAAACATAAAAAATTGGATATGAGTAAATTAATGAACGAAGAAATAGGCTGTTACACATTAAAAAACTATTTACTATACTCAAACACAATACATTCAAGGAACACAGCATTATCACATCCTACATTGGAAGTCCATGGGGATATGATAGTTATAGATAAACTAATACAAGATGTAAGAACATATATATGGGAGCGTCCACCAGAAACCAGCCACAGGGCGCGCGTGGCGCATTTTCAATTCGCTTATAAACGAACGGTAAGGATCTGAAAAAAAATCTAAAGACATAGATCGATAGATTTTTTTCTGCTCTTTCTAATGGTCTGGTTATTTTTTTCTCCAAAATGCTTTTTTAAGGTCTAAAAATTGACTCAAATGTTTGAAAGAATTTTTCTAAAAAAATGGTCTTTTTTTTCGAAATAACTTTTTTTATTCGAAAGTACAACTCTTAAGCTATAAATGCCTAAAATTTCAGGTTGGAGAAATCAAGGGTTCCTGAGTTATGATATATTAAGTACGACGCCGCGGGGCCGTACGCGCGCTCTCCGTACTATACGCGGGGCCGCGCCATGCCGTGCGCCAATCTTGATCATAGTTTTCTTCATTTGCTCAATGGGTGGATATAATTCGAAAGTTAAGGATATAATTAACAACAATCTTATTATTTTCAAACTCTAAGAGAATCGTTATCCAATGAAAATAGTTTTCTAAGAAGTCTAGAGAAATTAAGAATTCTCCATTGGATAACGATTCTCTTAAGGTTTGAAAATAATAAGATTGTTGTTAATTATATCCTTAACTTTCGAATTATATCCACCGATTAAGCAAATGAAGAAAACTATGATCAAGATTGAAAAGAAAGAAAAGAATGTGAAACGATCTATTCGATCTGGCTGATCGAGTAATAAGAAACTTAGAAAAATATCGAAAAATGTTAGATTTGTAACAAACAAATTTATTTTGGTTACAGAATAGCTAATTTTAAGTATAAAATACTGTAAGTATAAATATACATTATAATATGTATAATTATATGTATAAAAGTAAGCCTAGGCATAGCGCGGATAGTACGTACGGCATGGCGCGGGCCCGCGTGTAGTACGGAGAGCGCGCGGACGGCCCCGCGGCGTCGTACTTAATATATTATAAATCAGGAACCCTTGATTTCTCCAACCTGAAATTTTAGGCATTTGTAACTTAAGAGTTGCACTTTCGAATAAAAAAAGTTATTTCGAAAAAAAGACCATTTTTTTAGAAAAATTCTTTCTAACATTTGACTCAATTTTTAGACCTTAAAAAAGCATTTTGAAGAAAAAGTAATCAGATCATTAGAAAGAGCAGGAAAAAATTTATCGATCTATGTCTTTAGATTTTTTCTCAGATCCTTGCCGTTCGTTTATGAGTGAGTTGAACGGAGTGCCTTTTATGCGAAAAATGCGCCGCGCGCGCCTAGTGGCTGGTTTTTAGTGGACGCTCCGATACATATGTGCACACGGTAACTGCAAATTACACTATAATAGATCCCATCGCAGAATATCTAACTATAACTGGAAGAAAATGCAAGCAAACCATACTGAACTTATCAACATAGCAATAAATATAGCTGAAGAAACCATCAAAAACATCAACGAAACCAGACTTGTCCATTCTACGCAAAAAACTATTAAAGAGAACTGTGACTTATGTTACTATCCAAAAATAAAAGGAACAAAACATCAACATTTTATATAAAAAAAGAGAAGGTTATCACTTCTGATGACATTAAAATTGATTTTAAACCTATAGAAGAAGTCTTTACAAGAATAGACGAAATAGCAACAGAAAATATAAACAAAATTTTAGTAAATCAAATCCCTAATCCTCCAAGAAAACAAATTAAACAAAACAATGAATATAGAATGTCATACGGAGATATAAATTACCTTGGAAATAAAAAAGCACTTTTATATTTTTATAGAGGAGTTAGATCCACACAAACGTTCACCAATTCAATGCAGCCTATATTGAGACAACCAAAATTCAACGATATAATAGTAGTAGATGACATTGTTTTCAATTCTTCTTGTAAATGTGATTCCGCCTTATAACATAGAGAAATATTCCCACGCTATCGTGTGACATGTGCAGCTGGCTTAAGATGTCCCGCAAGATTAAACAACTTTGAGAAAGAAATATACAGGAGAAGTAGGAATGCATCAACAGAGACGTTTACAAAAGCAAGTGCAATATTGATTAGGTATTGGAAATGAAGAACTACATATGGTACATGCAAATTTACACACACGACTTAACCTAGTAACTATGTTACTAGGAATTAAGACGCAAAGTGCACTTTGCATAGAATACAACAGTGATGAGTTACCTAGTATTTTAATTTGTAAGTCTTTTAGTTTATATAGAGCCAGACCAGCAAACAGGAAATGATTATCCTCTACTGGGTTACGTTTGCAACGTGTTATTATGAGCAATTTATTGTATACTTTTCTTCAAGGTATTAATAAATAAATAAATAAAATAAATAAATAAATATTAATAATAGTTAAAGAATTGTCTAAGAAATTAAAAAAAAATATTTTGCAAAGTTCGCAATTATTATTAAAATTTCAAATATATTCTTTAAATTTTATATTAGTTTTCTGCATTCAAAAATAATAATAAAAATTTTTTTATCGTATTTGTGACTTTAAAATGCTGTTAATATTGGTTGACACGTTTCGGAATATTTATTATTCCATCTTCAGAAATTGTCAAGAGAAATTATTTGTAACTATTGTCACGTACGCGACTTGGCTGCTGCGTTCTCACGCGTAGCCAGCGCCTACTTGATACCTGCCCTCCGCTGAATCGGACTTAAATCACTTTAAATTGACGCGAGGAACACCGTGCGTTAGATACGAAAGTGCGGTGATTAATTCGCACAGCAGCAATTCTACAGCGGGCAAGGCGCCCCGCAGAATCAATCGAAACCAGAGATCAGACAGGAAGGAAGGAGAGGAAGGATGATCAACTGCATCGCAATCCTTTCAGCGGTCCTTGCAGTTCTTATCGCTGGGCTAAGGTAGGTCAAATTTTTTTTTCTTTTCAATATTAATAAATTACGTCCCCGTGAGTTTATCGCGTCCGAGGGAGGTTTTTCCAGCTCCCCCGCGTTAAAATAGGAAGCGCGGGTAAGCAAAAAAAAAATCGAACTAAATTAAGATCAGACAAAAGAAAAATGCCTTTCAAAGGACTTTTTTCGCGGTCGAAAAGCGACAAATTTCTGAACGCGAAGCGCGAAAAATCGAGGGACCGCGCACGCTCCCTCTCGCCGGAAATTACCGAAAAGAGCGAGGAAACACACTCAGAGGAGTACACATACTACGGACACACAAACGAAAACACAGATGAACACACACGATTTTTAAACAAGTACGACGAAAAAACGAGAGCAGCGATTCAGGAGGGGATTTACAATTACAATAAGTTCCGCCGCGACCATTCAGAGGAAGACCTATATGAATCAATAGAAAAAGGAAGAAGTGCACATAGAATATCGCGCCATGGAGAAGAAGTGCAAAATAACAATGAAAAGAATAGGAGAGCAGCGGAGCTCAATCGGGCCTCGAGAACGGCGGCGCTTAAACAAGGCGCGCAGGGGCAAACAGTCGTAAGAACAACCAGGGAAACAGGCGGCGACTTGGAAAGAGAGCCAGCATTAAACACAGAGAGGTTTCTGCTAGAAAGCAACGCAGAAACCACGCACTTCGACATGAGTATGACGGCGAATACAAGAAGCGCGACGGAAACCGAAAACGGGCACCCGACTAGTGTGCCAAATAACACGCCTTTCTTGGACTTGCTACTGCAAGCGCAAGCCCTAGGATTTACGTTGACGCCGAACGCGCAAGTCCCAGACCAGAGGCTACAACAGACAGAGCAGGCATGTTTCGGCTCCCCGCCAGCGTCGGCACCACCGCTATGCACAGAGCCGCACAGCCGGAGGCAACCATATGCGCAGGTAGCTTGGCCGCAAGAACAGGCACATTTACCACCAGCACCGGCGGCGATACATCAATTCGCTTATGCGGCACCGCAGCCGTAGGTGAACCAACAAGTTCACTATCAGGTGAGCCCGGTTGCACTTTACCAGGCAATCAATCATATCGCGGAATTTGATGGAACTCCAGACAAGTTCCCGCTGTTCAGCGCAGTCGCACGAGACACGCTTGAAACGTTTGGTCCGACAAACGAAAAGCGCATCATATATGCGCTTGGAAATAAATTAAAGGGGCGCGCGGCCGTCGGCTACACAGCGCGGCTAGCGTAATACACATCAGAAGAGAGACTATTAAGCGATCTCTCTACTCAGTACAACAGAGCGAGCAAGAAGTAAGTCAGAGACAAGGAGAATCGGCCGGAGATTACGGCTTACGAGTGGAAAATTTATTGAACAGGGTGCTCACAATATACGAGTCAGCATCAGGATTAATCGAGGGAGAAAGGCGAATCCGCAAGTTATGCGCGGAGAGGGATGCGTTACAGTATTTCTTGTTCAACTCTCAGATAGACGTGACCAGAGAGTCAGGTGCGAAAGGTCGACCTCGCTGAGTGAAGCGGCGGCGATTGCAATAGATTTCGAGTGCAAACTGTCGAACCAGCCGCGCTCGTCAGAACGAGAGTACCGAGCGGAGAGAGACTCGGAAAGAAGAGGCAGAAACGAAACACCGCGCAAACAGATTGGAAACGAGAACGCGCCCTTTTCATGTGGCTATTGCAGAATGAATAACCACAACGAAGCGAACTGCTTCAGAAAAAATAACACACAGAAAAAATGCAGTTACTGCGGAATTCTGAATCATGATTCAAAAGAATGCCGAACGCTGCAAAATGACGTAAATTCGGGCAGATTGCAGGCGAACAGAGGCCGCAACGGAGGGAATGGCCCGAGCCAGAATTTTACGAACAATAATAACATCAATAATTATCGGAGGAATTTCACAAACGACAGATTCCAGGGCTACGACAACAGGAATTAAAATTATCGAGACAGAAACAGAGACACGAATTATAACTATAATAATAGGGGGACAGGATAAAATCTAAACTATACAAATAAAAATCCAAGAAATAATGCAGTAAACTCGAACCAAGCGCGACAGAAAGAACGCGCGCAGGCCATACAGAACGTACAGGAGCATTTAAAAAACGAGAGGGCTACATTCCTCATTGTTACAGGAGCAGATATTTCAATTATAAAAGAAAACCAGCTAGAAAAAAGTGTCTACGTGGACAGACAGACAAGCATAGAGATTAGAGGCATCACGCCGGGGAAAACGCCTACAACAGGCAAAGCAGAAATAAAACTGCTCAATACAGCATGTGAAATGCATCTGGTCCCCGATAACTTCCCAATAGAAGCGGAAGGCATTATCGGCTGGGATATGATGAACCGATTAAAAGGTCGGATAAATGCAAAAAAGAAGGAGACAATTTTAAACGATGCAAAAATCCTCCTAGAGGGGGAGGAGCGCTTCGAAATACCCCCCAGGATGCGCAGAATTATCTATGCCAGAGTAAAAAACAGAGACACAAAAGTTGGCTGGGTCCCACTACAAGATGTAGGAGAGGGCATTTTATTTGGAAATTTTATTGGAGAAAATCGTAACGGAAAAATTTATGCGGGAGTATCAACACAACGGCGAAAGAGGTGCAAATCCAAGTTCCTCAAGTGAACCGGATTGATTGCGTAATAGCAGAAAAGAAAAAATTTGAAACCTTCGGTGAGGACGACAAAACGAATCAGCAAGATGAATCGAAAGCATTCATAGGGCGCTTCTTTGAAATAAATGAGAGCGACAAGCGCGAGGAGACAGAAGAGAGAACAGAGAAAATCATGCAGCTAGTAGACACTTCCGACGGCAACGAGGAGGAAATGGAGCACGTGCGAGAATTAATTCGAGAAAAACCATATGTGTTTGGCTTGGAAGGAGAACCCCTGCCCGCAACGCATTTGATAAAACACAAAATAGAGACGACGTCGAGCAAACCGGTGCAAGCGAAGCACTTCAGATATCCGCCTGCTTTAAAGGAGCAAATGCAGATCGAGATCGAAAAATTATTAAATCAAGGAATTATTGAGCCATCCACGTTTCAATATTCATCAAATACATGGATCCTACCAAAACAGCCAGATGCGCAAGGAAACAAGCGCTGGCGAGTGGTCACAGATTTTCGCCTTTTAAATGAAATAACTGTCGGCAGCTGCCACCCACTCCCATTCCAGAGCGATATTTTAGATCACTTAGCATCATCGAGATACATCACGGTTATCGATCTCAAACAGGGTTTTCATCAAGTGGAAATTGAAGAAGCAGACAGGCACAAAACGGCTTTTGCGGGTCTGCAGGGCCTATACCAATACAAAAGAATGCCAATGGGGCTGAGTGAATCACCAAACACATTTCTCAGAGCGATGTCCCTCGCACTTGCAGGTTTACAAGGGCGCGAGTTGGAAGTATACTTAAACGACGTCATGGTCTTTGCAACAGATTTAAAAGAACACGGAACACGATTTCGCAGACTACTTAAAAGACTAGAAGAGGCAAATATGACGATCGAGCCAAAAAAATGCCAATTTTTAAAACGAGAAGCTCACGTTTTGGGACACATAGTTGGCGACGAACAGATAAAAACGGATCCAAAAAAGATGGAGGCGGTGCGAAAATACCCGACACCAACAAGCACGAAAAAGATAAAGCAATTTTTGGAGCTCGTAAGCTATTATCGCCGGTTTATCGAAGGCTATGCAAAAATGACGCACCCACTTTCGCAACTATTAAGACGAAACGCGAAATTCAGCTGGGGAGAAGAGCAAGAGAAAGCGTTTCAAAAATTAATAAATGCACTTTGCAGCGAGCCAGTATTAGCGGCTACCGATTTTTCAAAGCCATTCATCGTCACTATGGACACATCGGATTACGCGATAGGCGCAATTCTGAGTCAAGCAGAAGTTGGCAAAGATCGGCCATGCGAATATGTTTCGAGATGCCTGAAAGGTAGCGAACTTCGCTACCTGACATATGATAAGGAGTTGCTGGCAATAGTGTTCGCAAAGGAGCAATTTAGACATTATTTATATGGCCGAAAATTCACAGTAGTTACCGATCATGAGCCGCTAAAACATTATCACACAACGAAAAAACCAGATTTGTGATTCAACAGGCTAAAAACAGAACTTCAAGGATACAACTTCGACATAATATATCGCCCAGGTAAACTAAATAATGCTGACGCGCTCTCACACAATCCAGTGATCGCAGAGGGAGAGAATAATCCAGAGCTCTCGCGCATCGAGCTTTATCAGCTAGCGAGCAAACAAGAAAACGAGGGAGAAGAGCCCGATCTCGAAGCACCACTGGCTCGGCTTCTCGTGACGAGAGCGGGACGAAATGCAAAAACAAAAGCCAAGGAAAAGATTGAAACAGACTCAAACTGTTACATCAATCCGAGAGCGCACAAATCGCTAAAAACAGCAGAAGAAACAAAAATTTCGGAGAAAAACTCGTCTGTAAGTGGCGCGAAAAAACAAAAAACGGTACGAAAAAAGAAATGAAAAAGATTGACCATGCGGAAAGAACATCGTCCGATAAAAAGAGCATTGGAGAAAATCGACCCGAAATCTCTGATAAGTGAAGCCCAAACGGAAGGAAAATTGAGTTATATGGTCAAAGTGAAACATTTTTCAAAGAAATTGGCAGCAAGTAGCACGCCAAAGAAAGATTCGCCTGGAAAAAAGGGAGATCAGGGGCAAGAAAGAAAGCTTGTCCACCCTTGCCCACACGCAAGAAAGCGCGATTTGTGACCAAAGCTAAGAAATCGGAGAAATAACGGCAGACAGCAGTCGAAACAGATAAAGAGGAGTACGCTGAGCAAGCTAAAGATCTGCTACTATCTCTCAAACCTTGGAGCACACCAACGAGGCATTCGAGCGCGCTGGAGCTGGGCCCGATTAAGGAGACACCCGAGCCGCCGAGACGCTCAGCGAGCGATCCGGATTAAAAGAGCATTTGAGAAAAGAAAAAAATAATGAAGAGAGAAAATCTACACAGGACAAGATAGAAAAAGAAACAGAGAACAAGTTCGAAGCACGATTCACAGTGCATATAAAAGAGCGAGAATATAACGGAAAAAAGGGAGCACAAATCGACATCTAGTAAGCAGCTAAAAAGGAAGAGAAAGAAAAAACGAGCAAAGCGCAAAACGAATCAAGTCCGGACAAGCAAAATAAACTGGCACCTGGAGAGCCCGAAGCGTTGGATGCAAGCTCACAGGGAACACATGAGTCATTTTACCTGCTACAAAGTAATCTCGACTTTGACGAAATGCGAAGACCGCGAAAGATAAGAGGCGAGCGAAAGGAAGAGCAGCGTCGAGATAAGGAGAACGAGCATCACAGGAAAGACGAAGCGCTCGCCAGCGCAATGGACGCGGTGCAAGAGGCGCAGGAAAGTGAACGTCCACCACCATACGATGCATTTTTTTATGCAGGCCCCAACAATCCGAAAATCATAGAGAAATTTGAGGAGGTTAACCCATTAAGCCCCAAATGGACGTTTCTTCCAGACTTTTTTCTTCGACTCTATTTAGTATGAAATCGGTCTTATAAAAAATCAAGATAAATGATTTCCGACGTAAAATTATCTGAACTTTTTATTTATGCAGCCAGAATTTAAAAAAAATGCATATTACCAAAGTTATATTTGTTTATTTAACAAAAAATACGAAATTTCGAGTGAAATATTTTTTTTAATTCGTATTTTTGGATCGAAATCTTCCAGAGATTTATGCGACTAGAGGAATTTTTGCATCCATGGATCCTAAACTTTAAAGCTTCGTCGGAATTTTCGGATTTCATTCATTAGAAACGAAGATATATCAATTTCAGTGTTGGAAGTAACATAAAATTCAAGAATACCGAATTATACAGTATAAGCAATTTTTTTTCTATAAATCCGATTAATTTATTTAGATAGTTTACATTTTAAGCTTTAATTTCATTTTTTATACGACTTTGTACAATTTTTTGAAACCAAGATATTGAAGTTTGAAGATTTGGTAATCTTAAACCTAAACCTATAAATTCTCATGCTGAGGCAAAGCATGCAAATATCAATACATATGTGTTTTTTTTTCAAACTCTGATACCTTGATAAACTTTATAGAGAAATGATTTAGATTTATGACAAAATATTTTGTTAAATCGTATACTGTAAAAAATCGAAATAGCAGGATTTATAGGTATTTGACATTGTTTTCAACATTTAAAGTACAATATGTCGACTTCTAATGAATTGAATCGAAAAATTCCGATAAGGCTTTAAAGCTTAGTGTCCACGGACGCAAAAATTATGCTAAACACACAAATCCACGAACAATTTCGATACAAAAATACGAAATAAATAAAAATTTCACTCAAAATTTCGTGTTTTTTGTTAAATAAATAAATATAACTTTTGTAATATACATTTTTTTTAATTCTCACTACATAAATCGAAAGTTCATGCAATTTTACGTCGGAAATGAATTGTCTTGATTTTTTTCAGGATCGATTTCGTATTAAATAGAGTCGATGAAAAAAGACTGGAAGAAACGTCCATTTGGGGCTTAATGGGTTAAAAAGTCTAAAGACAACGGGGAATCGATTTCACAAGGAAAGAGACAGAGCTGGGCATTATTGCTCACGTACGAAGAGAGCCAAGAATGCAGGGAAAATGATAAAGAATTTGTTCAAGACTTCAACATCGGCGCAGATCCACCAGGGAATTGTCTGTTCTTCTCTTTAATAAAATTAAAGAACCGCCACTCAACTGCGAAGACAATTACTGAACGCTCCAACAATAATATACAGCGAAACTCCGGATGCAACCAAAAAGATACTTTCATCTGACACGGAGTATGGAAATAGCGATTGCATATATATCTTCTCGAAAGAATATAATCAAAATATATGTGTGCACTTGAAAAAACAATTCGGAGGATATATATATGCACATTTTGTTGCAAACACATCGAAAAACTTCATACATCTACACCTGGAGAATCTACACTATACGCCACTATTTGAGAGACACTCGACAGATAATCGGCGCAGAGATACACAGGAAAGTCAGAACGAAGAAAACAATCATCAAAGAAAAAGAAAAAAGCGAAGCGATACAAACAGCTCCAGTGGCGTGCGAGCAGGTAGCAAGAATATCGCAGCGGAGCAATGTGCAAGCGAAGCACCCACACCACCCGGCCTTGACACAGCCTTGCCAGGCGACGAGAGCGTCAGTGAGGGTGAGATAAGGAGAGCGCAATCGCCTACGTCATTCGACAACGCAATGATCGGAGAAGACAGCACGTCTAACGGGTGTGCCGAAAATAATAACAATCCAATTAACGAAATTAAAGGACTTGAGCGCTACCGTGTTCAAAGCGCAAGGCCACCGCGAGAAAAGTCGCCCTGCTCGACAAATGACGATGAAGAATCACCACCATTCTCAAAGTTAATAAAGATCAAATATCACCCGTTTAAATACAGGGAAAATTTGGCGTATTTATTAACAGCAGATAAATATTTGAACACGGAAATCCTAGAAGCACTTATAGAGCGCCAATACATCAACACTGAAAGTTCAGTGGGAGAGATTAGAATCGCAGAATACAATGAATCAAAGATATTGGAAATAACAATCAAACAATTTATAGACGACAAAGTGCTGAGAGCAGACATCAAAAAATGTATAAAAACTCTCAAGCAGGTAGTGGTCGCCAAAAATGTAAAGAGCTTGGGCATAGTAAAAGATCTAGGGATACTAACAGGCTCGGAGTGGATTTATTTTTAGTTTTAGGTTTACCATTAATAGCAGTACTGTACGAAAACAACCTACCAGTTCCAGCGGTCGAGCAGCGGTTCATGGTAATAAAGGAATACCATGAAGCTGCCGTGGGAGGACATCGAGGCATAAATAAAACATATTTAAAAATTGCAAAGGATTTTTATTGGCGCAATATGCGACCAGATGTCCGACAATTCGTTCTGGGATGCAAAAACTGCCAAGAAGGGAAATTGGTGAGGGTAAAAACACGACTACCGCTCATAATTTCGGATACGCCTTCGCAGCCTTTTGAAAAAATCTCAATGGATTTTTATGGGCCGCTCTATACAACAAACAGCGAAAACAAATACATACTTACGATACAAGACTGGCTGTCCAAATATATAATCCTTGTTCCAGTAAAAAACGCAAACGCTCAAGAGGTAGCGCGAGCACTAACCGAGAAAGTGATATGCTATTTCGGGCCACCAGCAGCATTACTTTCGGATCAAGGAACGCACTTTCAGAACAGACTATTGGAGGAATTCGCACGATTATTCAGAATCGAGATGTACAGCACCACAGTCTATCATCCGCAAAGCAACGGCGCTATAGAAAGGATGCATCACACTCTAACAGAATATATTAAGGCATATG